>MU688506.1:128007-138922 GCA_026770625.1 Nicotiana glauca | reverse complement strand
TAATTACTTATTGGATTTGTGTTAACTAACATATGGCATGAACTAACGCGTGTGGATATGGGTTATAACACCTAGTCAAATAATGCCCCTCCACTATGTGTTTATTTTCTAGCCTGTTATGCTTTCTTTCACCATGTGGTTGTTTATAGGCTGTTATGCCTTCCTTCATCATGTTTCTGCAACTCTGTGTGCTCTTTTTCTCATGTGAACCCCCTTCTTTTTACCCCTTTGTATGAGAGTTGTAGTTCAAGACATAGCAGCACTTCACATTGCTGTCTATGACTCTGAATTAGGTTCCTTTGAACCTCTAACTCAATCAATTCCCACTTCCCTTCTCCCTTTATGTGCTGAGCCTTGACTCAAGTCTGGTGGTGTCCTAATCACCATCCAGACTCAGGTCTGACCTCTAAGGTCTGCTCTTAATTTGTTTGGACCAAGCAACTGGGCAGGGGTGTGCCAGTCTACACCCATGGCTAGGCATGACTATCATTTGCTATGGCTTTCTAATCCCTCTCTCACTTTGCACTTATTCCTAGTTCTAAGTTCTGCCCCCCTTTGGTAAGCCATGCTTTGGGACCCTGGAGATCTCTCTGAACTCGGATGCCTGAGGGCTAGCAATTCCACACTTGCACTATTATGTTCTAATTGTTATCCAGAGTGTAAGCACTACCTGGAGTCCTTGAGGCTCCTTGGAACTTTGAAACACTTTGGGTGAGAGAAGGCCTTGGAAATCTGGAATCCGGATTTGGTGAAACATATGTCATTGGATATTAAGATTGAATTAGGCTGCTTGGATCTAGCTATAGGCTGTGATGTATTTTTAATCATTTTCTTTCTTCTGGTTGTAATATTTTTGTACAAAAGAACTCGGGGAAAGATATAGTAAAAAGGGTATGGGAGGGGTTTACTTTATTGCTAAAGGGTAGATACCATGCCCATAGGACCAATGTTGTTATTCAATTATTTAGAAATCATGCCTATAGGATCAACGCTTTAAGTCACCTAGAGATCATGTCTATAGGCTTTTTGCATTCTTTTCAATCATTTAGAAAAACTGCCTATAGGGTTTAATGCTTTATCATCTTGCAAATCATTAGATATCGTGTCTATAGGATCTAATAATCAAACAACGAATTGCATATAGAAATCATGCCTATAGGAAATACTTAAACGCTAGGCAAACTGCAGGATAATATTTATTTCGTAACCAGTTTAATTACAATAATGTTTCTTTAATCAGGACATAGAAAATCTGCCTATAAGGTTTAATGCTTTATCATCTTGCAAATCATTAAAAACCTTGTCTATAGGACTTAATATTCATGTAAATCAGTTGCATATAGAAACTATGTCTATAGGAAGTGCATATGCGTTAGGCAATTATAGGGTAGTCAAATAATCATTCTTTCACCAGTTAATAACAATGTTTAAAATCAGCTATAGATATCATGCCTATAGGGGTTTGTCTCAAACTCGCTTGATTCAGTTTTAAGCAACAGCAACCTGTCAATTGGCCTTTAACGTAGCGTTTTTAGTAAAACTCTTATAAACCTGTAATGCTTTTAAAATTCTATAAATCTGCAATGCTCTTAAACTTTTCAAACTCGCGTCTTTCTGCTGAAACAATTCCTTTAGATCTTCTGCCTTAATTCTAATCATCTCTTGAATCTATCTTTTAACTCATTCTTTCTTTTAAGGTATTTTCACTTTCAAAACTCCTCTTCACAAGTCTACTGTATTTTCACTCAAACAAATATGCTGATTTCAAAGTCATTTCTGAACTTCTGCAACTTTCAACTTGCTGTTTTAACTCTTCTGCATTAGGTTTTTGTTTGAAATCAGTGTATTCTGAATAACTTGTTTAAAATACTTCCATCTCTGACAATTGGATCCGAGTTGCCTAATGCAGACTTTTCATCTGATTTTATGTGTTAAACTAGTCCGTCAACAGCTTAAGTTTTAATTTAAAGACCAAACATGTATGTGAAAGGCATGCTAAACTATATGCTATATGACTTACGGGGTTTTATGTGAGCCTTGCGTGTTTTTTTTTTCAATCCCCTTACTTGCTATTTGTTTTGGTTGTCGAAATTAGTATTTTGTCCTTTAAACCCCATATATGCCTTACTCCTTTTCTTCCCTTTTAGGATTAGAAGTCCTAATACCCCAGGACTGATAGGTTGAGACGGGTACTAGCATGCAATAAGTAAACGAGACTAATCGCGTTTAAATAACCTTACGGGGCGGGAAGGGTAGAATATGGAGATAATGACCGGTGCGCTAATATCTGGTGCGACCCCTCTTTTGAGGACTGATTGCTGGGTATTGCATTGATGTGATCCATATTGTATTTAAACCTAGGACCCCTTTCCTTTTCTTTATTTGTGTATAATGTTTTGCTAAAATTATGTTTTCTTCCAATTAATCCTTCTCTTTTTTTTTAATCATTTATGTCATTTTTTTTCCTAAAACTTTCAAACTTATTTGTAACTGCTATGTGCAAACCTTACGTGTTCCCTTTCTTTTAAAGTCACAATTAAAGCATGGCCGGGAACCACACTAGTGGATCTTGAGGGGTGCCTAACACCTTCCCCTCGAGATAATCTCAAGCCCTTACCCGAACTCTAGTTTTTCTTTCAAAATCGCTTATTCTCTTTAAAGTGTCCTAATGCACTATAATCATTAGGTGGAGACTCTTCAAATTCTATAAACCGATTCCTCAAAAGGGAATGAGAGTTGTTTTGTCCATAATGTCGTAAACCCGATTTCGCCTTTAGAAAAAAAAAAGGGCATCGACAAGTTACTTCGCTAAACTTGCACTTCAAGTATTTTGTATCCTACTCAACTTGAAACCTTTAGACTCTAGGGTCTATCTCCAGACCTCTAGCCTCTCGATAATACCACAATATATCTCATCAATCAGAACTATGTCATGTACAAATAGCATACATCAAAGCACTTCCCCTTGAATGTGTTGCGTCAGTACACCCATTGCCAAGGAAAATAAAAACGGGCTTAGGGTCAATCCCTAGTGTTACCCCATCACAACAGAGAAACATTTCGAGTCCTCCCACTTTCCATATTCGGGTCTTAACTCCATCATACATGTCTGTAATCGCCCTAATGTAGGCTACATGCACACCTCTAGCCTCCAAATATCTGCATAAAGTCTCTCATGGAATTTTATCATATGTTTTCTCTAGGTCAGTAAATACTACAAGTCCTTCTTCATCTTCCTTATACTGCTCTATCTATCTTCTTACGAGGTGAATGGCTTCCGTAGTCAAATGACCCGGTATGAATCAGAATTGATTTTCAGAAATAGACACACTCCTCTATTATATTAGTTAGTGTTTTGATGGGAGTGTTTGAGAAGAGGTTGCTTTGTCCCTCATTGGAAAAAGAAAGAAAGGAAGAAGTGTTTAAAAGCACTTCTTTGTCTTACATGATTTGAATAATTTAAAGATGTTTTGGAGGGAAACTAGAATTTGGCTATATTATTAATAGTCAAGATTGGGCACTTGGGCCCTGGGCCAATTAAATAGCCCGAAATTTATTTCTTTTAGTCATCTATTAATTTTATTAATTAATAAAAAATATTTTAATTTTGAAAAGAGGTGACTTTTGTTTTTGAAAGGTGCCTGTTGGCAAAGGTTGAGTCTGTTAGTCCTAACAAACACCTAAAGGGTTTATAAACCTCTCCAAAACGAAAAAAATCATAAAAAAATAACAAATTATCTTCTTCTTTTCTGTTATCTTCAATTCACAAAATTTGTTCAAGTGGAAATTCGAGTTAACTGTTGGTGCTCGAATTTCAGAGGCTTTGTAAAATCCTGGAGGAATTCTGCCATAATCCCTGCAGCAACGAAATTGGGAGGCTTAAATTCCTTAAGGACAGTGACTACACTATCAAGGCCTAATTATTTCGTCCCTATATTCTGTTATTTTTCTAACAATCTTAAGGAATTTAATCAACACCGCAATAGAG
Source organism: Nicotiana glauca (assembly GCA_026770625.1). NCBI lineage: Eukaryota > Viridiplantae > Streptophyta > Magnoliopsida > Solanales > Solanaceae > Nicotiana > Nicotiana glauca. Next base: position 134,934 of record MU688506.1, on the reverse strand, counting down.
GCTTCTGGTAGTGATACTAGTTTCAACAAGATGTTCGAAGTGTTCAAACTGGATCGATTTGATGGCTCAAATTTTACCCGCTGGAAAGACAAATTGTTGTTCTTTCTCACGGAGTTGGGAATAGCATATCTACTGAGTTCTGATCTTACTGCAATGCCAGAACCTACTACTGAAGACTCTGACGAAATTAAGACGGCACACAAAAAATGTGAAGATGATGAGGTGCGCTGTAGAGGTTTTATTTTAAACTCACTTTCTGATCGTTTATATGATTTGTTCCGTCCTCACAAATCACCACAAGAAATTTGGAAAGCCTTGGAACAGAAATATACTGTTGTGAAGCAAGGAACAGACACATTCCTAAATTTTTTAAATTTCAAATGATAGATGGGAAATCTGTCATGGAATAGGTTGATGAGTTGCTTGTTTTGATATCTAGACTCAAAGATTTTAAAGCTGATGTTTCTGAATCTCTACAAGTGGCTGCTATACTTGCAAAATTACCAGCCACTTGGAATGACTATAGAAAGAAATTATTACATTCTTCCGAAGACTTTAATGAGGACCAGTTGACAAAGCATACCAGGATTGAAGAAGAGTCACGAAAATGTGAAAATAAATATGTTGTTGAAACTAGTTCAAAGGTTAATTATGTTGAGTCTAGTAAGGCAAACAATTCAGGAAAATCTGGAAACAAAGCTGGGAAGAAGAGAAAGTATGAGGCTGCTCCAAAGAAAAATTCTTCTAACATTAATAAAGGCTCGTGTTATGCTTGCGGAAAAATGGGTCATTTTAAGAGAGATTGCAGGTTTCGTAAGAGACGGAAAAATAAAGAATGCTAGACAGAAGAGGGTAAATAATGTTGAACAACAACAAGCTTCTTCTTCAGATATTGTTGCAATGATTTCTGCCTTTACCAACATGAATCTGAGGATGGTAACTGAATGTAATATGGCAGCAACTATGAAATCTGCTGATTGGTGGTATGATTCCGGTGCTACAGTTCATGTATGCAATGACAAGAGTTTCTTCAAACATTATGAAGTTGCAACAAGTGATGAAAAGGTTTTAATGGAAAATCATGACACCGCCAAGGTCTTTGGAAAAGGAACAGTTGAACTACAATTCACGTCGGGAAAGAAGTTGATTTTAATTAATGTTCATCATGTACCTAATGTTAGGAATAATTTAATTTCTGCAAGTTTATTAAGTAAGAAAGGCATCAAAATTGTTATAGAGGCATAAAAGATTATTTTCTCTAAGAATGGCATATTTGTAGGACAAGGCTATTCTTGTGAGGGCATGTTCAAATTAAGTATTAATAAAGTTGAAGTTTATGCTCATATAATTGAATCATCTATTAGTTTATGGCATGCTAGACTTTCACATGTTAATTTTCGATATGTTAAGTTTATGTCTAAAAATAAATTAACTCTTGCTGTTGAGAATAATGATAAAAAATATGAAATATGCATACAGGCTAAGATGACTAAGAGATCTTTTCCAAAGAATAAAAGAACAAGTAATCTACTTGAACTTGTGCATTCCGATACATGTGAATTGAATGATTATTTAACTAGAGGTGAAAATAGATACTTTATTACTTTTATAGATGATCATTCTAGATATACACATGTTTACTTAATGAAAACAAAAGATCAAGCATTTTATATGTTTAAGAGTTACAAAGCATTAGTTGAAAATCAATTGGAAAAGAAGATTAAAATTCTACATAGTGATCGAGGAGGTGAATATCTTTCCAATGAATTTTCTGTATTTTGTGAAGAAAATGGTTTGATTCACCAAGATAGTGCACCATATACCCCACAACAAAATGGTCTTGCTGAAAGAAAAAATAGAATATTAGTACATATGGTTAATGCCATGCTTTTACATGCAAAGTTACCAACGAATTTGTGGGGGGAAGCTTTGTTAACGGCTTGTTTTGTGCATAATAGAGTTCCTTCAAAGAAATTTAAGGTTTCACCATATGAATTATGGAAAGGAAGAAAGCCTAACCTAAATTTCTTAAGGGTATGGGGCTGTTTAGCCTATTATAGAATTCCAGATCCTAAAAGGACTAAGTTAGGACCTAGAGGAATTAAAAGCATATTTGTAGGATATGCTGAGAACTCAAAGGCATACAGATTATTGGACATTGAGTCTAAGTATATTGTGGAATCTAAAGATATTGAGTTCTTGGAAACAAAGTTTATTGGTGATTCTAATAATTCACACGAGGACACAGAAATTACTAAACTAGATGGTAATCAACAAGCATTGGTGATAATGCAGTAACTCAAGAAAATTGTACAGAACCTAGTTCTTCTTCTAACAATAAAAGAAACGCAATTGAATCTCCTGTAGAACCAAGAAAAATTCAAAGAGTTAGAAAAGAAAAAAATATAGGTTCTGATTTATTTCTTCTCAAACACTAGTCTTTTTGGTAGAAGGAAGTAGAGATGAAATATTAAATAAAATACCCATTATTTTAAATTTAGAAGAGGATCCTAAAACCTATAATAAGGCTATGGCTTTGCGGGATTCTTTTTTCTGGAAAGAAGCTGTAAATGATGAAATAGATTCTGTTTTATCAAATGGTATATGGGTATTGATGGATTTACCTTCTAATACTAAACCTATTGGGTGTAAATGGGTTTTTAGAAGAAAATACAATATTGATGGTTCTTTACAAATATTTAAAGCTAGACTAGTAGCCAAGAAATTTAGACAAAAGGCATGAGTAGATTATTTTGACACATATGCTCTTATGGCTAGGGTTACCTCAATAAGAGTATTATTTGCTTTGATATCAATATATAATCTAAATGTCCATCAAATGGATGTTAAGACGGCATTCTTAAATGGTAATCTTGATGAAGCAACTCGGAGGGTTTGTGCTTCCTGGAAATGAGAAGAAAGATTGTAAATTAGTTAAGTCCTTGTATGGATTAAAACAAGCTTCAAAACAATGGCATGAAAAATTTGATAGTGTTATATTATTAAATGGTTTTAAACATAACGGAGCAGATAAATGCATTTATTCCAAATTCACAAAGGACTATGGAGTGATAGTATGTCTTTATGTTGATGACATGCTAATCATAGGAACTAACATGCAAGGCATAAATGAAACTAAGAAGTATTTAACTTCTCAATTTAAAATGAAAGATTTGGGAGAAGTTGATACTATCTTAGGTGTTAAAGTTAAAAGACATAGTGAGGGTTTTTGCCTTATGTCAGTCTCATTATATTGACAAGGTTCTTTCCAAATTTAATCATTTGGGTATTAAAGAATTTAATACTCCGTTTGATGCTTCTAGCAAGATGGTTGAGAACCCCGGAAGATCTGTTAGTCAATTAGACTATGCTAGTGCAATTGGTAGTTTAATGTATGCTATGCATTGTACTAGGCCAGATATTGCCTTTGCGGTTTGTAAATTATCAAGATATACTCACAATCCAAGTGGTGATCACTGGAAAGGTACAGTGAGGGTACTTGGTTATCTGAAAAGACAAAAACTTTTGCCTTGTATTATAACATATTTCCTTCAGTGTTATAAGGATATTGTGATGCTAGTTGGATAACTAGTGTTGGTGATAACAAGTCAATGTCTGGGTGGATATTCACTTTAGGTGGAGGAGCAATTTCATGGGCTTCTAAGAAATAGACGTGTATTACTTATTCCACAATGGAATTTGAGTTTATTGCTTTAGCAGCCGCAGGAAGAGAAACATAATGGCTGAAAAATCTATTGTTAGATATAAAGTTGTGGCCACAACCAATGCCAGTTGTTCTCTTGCACTGTGATAGTGAAGCAACTATGTCTAAGGCATTTAACAAAATATAAAATGGAAAATCTAGACATATTGCTTTAAGACATGAGTACATAAGACAATTAATTTCTGATGGAATTATTACTGTTGTGTACATCAAGTCTAAAGACTACCTTGCTGACCCATTCACTAAAGGACTCGCAAGGGATATGATAATAAGCACAATAATTGTTATGGGTCTAAGGTAATTTAAATTTGTCACTAGTAACGGGAACCTTACCTTGGTTATTGTTCAACAATATTAAAGGTTTAAAAGGTAATAACAAGTTATAGTTGTGACGGATAGTAGGTACTGGAAATTAGTACCTAGAAAAGGAGGATGAGTATAAAAAAACTCTTAGTGAAGCAGCAAAGTTCGGTTTAGGAACTAAAGAAGTCCGTGTTAAGGATTTAGTTAAATCTTCACCTATGTAAACACAAGAAGTAGTGCCGCTTCGATCAAAGTTTGAGATACAAAACTTGATAAGTGTTTATGAATTCAGGAAGTAGCACAAGGTCATAATTGGGTATTAAAACTCACGGTGAACGAATTGTGAAGTTGGTACGATTTATGTGTATAAAGCTTTTCCGTCTTGTCAAATACGAATTGTGATTTAATAGAACTTAATCTAACCATCAATTTTGACAAGGTCTTGAATAGTTTATATAAGTAGTAGGTTTAAATCGAAAGATACCTACTATACGCGTGAATCTTATAACCAACATCAATCACTAACTAAGTGGGAGATTATTATATTAGTTAGTGTTTTGATGGGAGTATTTGAGAAGAGGTTACTTTGTTCCTCGTTGGAAAAAGAAAGAAAGGAAGAAGTGTTTAAAAACACTTCTTTGTCTTACATGATTTGAATAATTTAAAGATGTTTTGGAGGAAAACTAGAATTTGGCTATATTATTAATAGTCAAGATTGGACACTTGGGCACTTGGGCCTTGAGCCAATTAAATAGCCCGAAATTTATTTCTTTTAGTCGTCTATTAATTTTATTAATTAATAAAAAACGTTTTAAATATTAAAATATTTTAATTTTAAAAAGAGGTGACTTTTGTTTTTGAAAGGTACCTATTGGCAAATGTTGAGTCTATTAGTCCTAACAGACACCTAAAGGATTTATAAATACCCTTTTCCTCTCCAAAACGACAAAAATCATCAGAAAAATAACAGAGTATCTTCTTCTTTTCTGCTATCTTCAATTCACAAAATTTGTTCAAGTGGAAATTCGAGTTAATTGCTGGTGCTCGAGTTTCAGAGGCTTTGTAAAATCCTGGAGTAATTCTGCCATAATCCCTGCAGCAATAAAACTGGGAGGCTTAAATTCCTTAAGGACAGTGACTACACTATCAAAGCCTAATTATTTCGTCCCTATATTCTGTTATTTTTCTAACATCCTCTTCACTCACTTCTACGATCCTCTCTCAATCTTTCATAGTATGACTTCACAGCTTGATATCCCTATAGTTATTGCAATTTTAGATATTTTTATTGTTCTGTATAACAGGATCTCGAGCCTTAAAATAGAAAAATTCTCAGTAAAAAATCTGGATTGGTCGGGTCAGGGTACCAAATATAAATGGTTATAACAAAAAAAGAATGCTCCCTAAAAATTAGAAATTTTAAATAATTAGAAACTTTAAGGAAAAAAGTCGTTTCTAATTACTTTTTTAATATTATTTTCTGGTCGCAGTAGACCCTCCACTCAATTATTGTGTTTTTGTGTATGAATTTGCAAATTGCAACAATCCAAGCTTACTCTACGTGCATTCCCCAATCTACCCTTATCTTTCCCTTTTCATGATTTCCATTTTCAAAGTTCCAATCTCTCTCTCCCTCTCCATCCAAATTTGCCTTTTCATAGATATTTCAATAGAACCACAAATCAATCTCAAAGGCTATTTACTTTATATTTATTTACCAAAAAAGAAGCCAAAATACAATCTTTTTGCAAGCCCCAGATTCCCCTATTCACAGAAATTTCAATTGAATCACAAACCAATTTCAAAAACTTAAAAAAAAAAAAAAAAAAATTATTAACAAAATGGACCTAAAAATACAATCTTTTTGCTAACCCAAGATTTCCCTTTTCACAAAAAATTCATCAAATGGGAGAAGAGAGCACTTCAAATGATAACAATGCAAATAATTATAATAATGGAAGCAGCTATGAGTCACCAGTTATATTGAATGTCTATGATCTTACCCCTGCTAATCAGTACACTGTTTGGTTTGGCTTTGGAATCTTTCATTCTGGTATTGAAGGTAAGAAAAATTTAATCTTGATCTTTTTAGAGATTTCTATTTATAGATTTTCTTAAAGTCTGAGTGAAATTAGATATTTTTCTTTGATATTGCTTATCATTGTCAGAATTTAGATGTGTGTGTTTTGGGATATTGTTGTGGGGTTGGTGATAAGGAAGGTATAGCAACTAGCAGCATGTTTCGAGCTCATGGGTGGGGGTGGGCTTTACCATAGTCCAAAAAAAATTATAGTGGGGTTTTTACAATATTGGCATGAGATTTGTTTGTATGGAAAAACATGGTAAGTAAGGATTCATATAGCCGAACCAAACTGGTTTGGGATTGAGGCGTAGATGATATTGTTGTTGAATGTGGAAGCTTTTTTATTCAGTGTTAAGGTTATGGTTGGATGTCTATAGAAAGCTGCAGGTGGAAAAGACCATGTATTTAGATCAAGTCCAGAACCAATTGTCACTGAAGTAGTGAGTGCAATGGGAACTTCGCCACTGACTTAAAATTCGGGATCTATCTCTGGTTAAGTTGAAGTTCTTCTTGTTGATCTATGAGAAATCTCAATGGAGTTCAGCTGCAAACCCATGTGCCACAGAGGCAAAAAAAGAGAAAGGTAGAAAAAATGTGAGGCTGACATTAAAAATATTTATTTGAGAGTGATTCCGATATTAGTGCTCTTGTGATTCTAATATCAAGTTGATGATGAGATATTTAGCTCCGTCAGAGATGTGTTATTACTTTCCTTGCTGTTGGGCCAAAAGACAACATTTGTAAATTTGCTTACAGATATATGATAAATGGAGGTTCTGTAATACGTGTGGTGGGTAAGCATGAAGCCATAGATGTT
>MU688506.1:98690-119785 GCA_026770625.1 Nicotiana glauca | reverse complement strand
AAAAAAAAAAAACCCCCCCCCCCCCCCCCCCCCCCCAGGTTTTGGGTGCCGGGGACAACAACTTAAAGTAGGGAAACTTGTTTGAAAAATAAAGCTTTTTATTTTTGAAGAAAAGTTAAGTAGAAGAGAATGAAGCATCCGAATACCTTTGCCATGACAAAGAAGAATGGGCAATGAAGCAGCACGGCTTGCAGCCCCCTCTACTCCTTCTAATTTGCTATCGAGAGTCCTGCCAAAATAATTGCAGTCAATATAAAACACCCCAAAAGTCTCAGAAGAGAAAAATGGCAAGATTGGTAAAAGTCAAACTTTGCACAGGGAAGCCAGCCACTTAATCCAACAGCTGCACTCAGATTGGCAGGGTACGAGTTGCCATTCTCATACTTCCCACGAGTGAAACAAGTTGCAGAATAAAGAGAAGTTGCTGCGCCCATGCTGAAGCCTCCAACCCCAAGTTTGACTATAATACACAAAATAATAAAGTAAAAGATTTAATTCATTTTTTTACAATAAAAGAGTAAGAAAAATGAATTCTATAGATACTAGTAAGATCACTTGAGCGTAATGTAGAGAAGGTTTGAGTGCTTTTCGGATGTTACAGCTAAAATTTTGCGGATCTCTAACATAACAACTAGATAATGGGATGACTAAGGTAGAAATAAGGTAATTAACTCTTGCGTAGTAATCATATAAAGGATCATCTGAATATGAAATATTGGATAGGAAATAAGAAATACAGTTGCTTGTATTAAAAATTGACAACCCTTGGCATGTATAGGCGTTTGCACAACCACTAAGGTTAATACATTTAGATGGTCAAGCCAGCCAACTTCTAGCCCCCCAAGAAAGAAAAAAGACAACTAAAGGGAACTATATTATTTACCACACCATACCAGAATCAAGTAGCAGCATTAACGTTCAAGCAGTAAACACAGTCATACTAAAAAAATCCAGCAGCATAAACAGAATAACATTGAAAAAAAAAGAGGGAGATGGAAAGCTAAATATCTTTAGTCAGACATCATAGTATACACTATTATTAAAATCCATCCCTTGGTCGCTTGAAGCGATTTGATGCGAGGGGTTATCGCTTCATGGGTAAAACATGTGCTTTATACTAGTTTGTGATTCAAATGATGGTGCACAAGTTAGTATAAGATGCAGGAATGGCTTACTGTGAGGGGGCTCCGTAGCCAACAAACTCGCCACATATGCTGCTGAAGCATCTAAACCCTCATCATCATCAATAGCATTTTCAGATAGGTCATTGACATCAAACCCTGGTATAGAAGATAGAAAAATAATGTTTTCTTTACTGCAGTGCTTGAAAGCATGACTCTCAACTTAAACTAATTCAATGAAGAATTGAACAATGCTTTCGGATGAGTCGCAAATTAATAGAACTATCCAATTTACACATCCTGCAATGTACAACAATGCCAGGATAAAATTTTGATTCTAAATTAGTTGTGCATTGGAAAACAATGGGCATAATCTCAAAGCACAAAGCTTACATTGATTCTAAATTTTATCCTGGCATTGTTGTACATTGGAAAACAATGGGCATAATCTCAAAGCACAAAGCTTACAGGCAGTGGAAGGAAAGCCTCCAAATAAAGTTATTGGTCGTTGGGGGGCAGTTGGGCAGATCCATTTAATCTGCAGTTTAGAAAATAAGAGCAATAATCAGGCTAAGCTACCACAATAACAAAAGATTGCGGCATCGACATGAAAGAGCAATATGCCATAGCCTATTACAAGATTCTAACGCATGCAACAATGAGAGTTACAATGTTTAACAGTCAACAAGAGATACCCTCAAGTACAAAAAGTAACATTTGGATCCTTACATTTGGAAGAGGAAGGGTCTCCAAGAGGCTGGACCAGCTGCCAGGAAAACCAAAAGTAGATTGTAAAATGTTCAGTTAATATGTTTCAGTTGTTCATTTCTCAGTTGTTCATTTCAAGACTCAAGTTTTGATATTGCATATTGCACTGTGCATAGCAAGCAAGACCATCAGAGAAGCTTGATATCCATAGTAAGGAACTCGTGCAGTCATAATAGCATATAATTGACTCAATAGTTCTAAGAAATATAGCTCACTTTTTTTCAATAAGGTACAATTGAGTCATTGACTAAATATTTCAAGAATTATAGCTCACTTTCCTTGCCATAAAAAAGGGAATCAATCAACCTCAAACTTAGCATGAAATAAGCAACGTCATTGCCAGATATAGATATCAATGAAAAAATGAGATCTTTTTGATAAGGTAAATTATATAAATCAAAAGAGAGAGAACTCACGTATACAAGAAGTATACCAAAAAGTAGAGAATTTACATCAGAACATGATTCTCTACAAAAGACGCCCAATCTTCTATACAAATAGGGGCTATATGAGTGCACCAAAAAGTGATCAAAGATAAAAGACTATTCTTAAGATGTGAAAAGGGAGACTCAATCCCCCTCAAAAGCTCTCCTATTTCTCTCCCCCAAACTATCCACATGAGAGCTAACCGGGCGAACTTCCACGCCTTTTGCTTTCTTCTTCTATAGAAACCGGTCCAGCTATATAGCATTTCCTTTACAGTGCTTGGCATCACCCATGGAACACCAAAAAGGTTCAGGATCGCCCTCGACAAAGCCGATGACACAGGAAGGGATTCCATCAATATGGGAAATCACAACCTTAGATCCTTCTCTTATTTGTTTACAACTCAGTCATAGTTAGCTTACTTGATTTTATTCGGTTATAGTTAGTAGAAATATCACCAAGTGTTATTCAAAATATCTAGGAAGTTGATTACATAGAATTCAGTGAGTCTGACAAAAGTAATTGGTAGGTTAATTCCATGTGGGATTCGACTCTGGGCTAAATACTCGGATTATATTTGCAACGACCGCTTGTACTTTTTATAAGGCATAGTTGGGCGTGATCAAATTTTGGCGCCGTTCCCGTGGATGTAATTGTGGAAGAGGATGATGAGGCATTGACTATTGAGGATCCTCGTGCTGCATATCTTATGAATTTAGATGAGGTGAATGTGGAAGAATTGGCATAATGGGTGCTGGCTCTAGAGGGCAGAGGGTTTTGGGAGAGATCACTTGAATTCGAGCCCCTGCACTTTAAAAAAAGAGAAACTCCTTCAGTCAAGTCATCCATAGAAGAACCACCAAAGCTGGTGTTGAAGCCATTGCCCGCCCATCCCAGGTATGCATTCCTAGGACCTAACTCCACATTACCTGTTATTATCTCATCTAGTTTGTTAGATGTGCAGGCACAACAGCTTTTGCGGGTACTAACGGAGTGCAAGACTGCCAATGGGTGGACCATGGCAGACATTAAGGGGATCAGCCCGGCATATTGTATGCATAAAATTCTGCTGAAGAGGGACACAAACCTTCCGGGAAGCACCAAAAAAGGCTAAACCCCAACATGAAGGAAGTGGTGAAGAAGGAGGTCATTAAGTGGTTGGATGCAAGAATCATTTTCCCCATCTCTGACAGCAAATAGTTTAGCCCAGTGCAATGTATTCCTAAGAAGGGTGGTAAAAAATGATAACAATGAGCTGATCTCTACAAGAACCGTCACAGGCTGGAGAATTTGTATGGACTATAGGAAATTGAATCTGGCCACCCGGAAAGAACACTTCCCTTCATTGATCAGATGCTTGACAAACTAGCCGGGGGGTCCCACTTCTGTTTTCTGGATGGGTACTCAGGGTACAACCAAATCTCCATTGCACCAGAGGACAGAGAGAAGACCTCGTTCACATGTCCTTATGGGATTTATGCCTTCCGGAGGATGCCTTTTGGCCTATGCAATGCACCCGCCACATTCCAAAGGTGCATGATGGCCATATTCACCGACATGATTGAAGACATAATGGAGGTGTTCATGGATGATTTCTCAGTGGTAGGAAACTCATTCGATGAATGCCTTACAAACCTGACCCGAGTGTTGAAAAGATGTATCAAGACTAACCTTGTACTTAATTGGGAAAAGTGTCATTTCATGGTACAAGAGGGTATAGTCTTGGGACACCGTATATCAAGCAAGGGAATCGTGCTAAAGTTGATGTGATAGCAAAGCTGCCACCCCCCACATCAGTCAAGGCAATCAGGAGCTTCCTCGGGCATGCCGGTTTCTACCGGAGATTCATCAAAGACTTATCAACCCTCTCTGTGAGTTATTAGAAACAGATCACATTTTCTGATGATTGCAGGGTAGCATTCGAGGGGTTGAAAAAGAGGCTAGTCACAGCTCCCATCATTGTTGCTCCCGACTAGGAGCAACCTTTCGAACTCATGTGTGACACCAGTGACTATGCAGTGGGGGCAGTGTTAGGACAGCGGAAAGACAAGATAATGCACCCAATTTGCTACACCAGTAGAACGTTGAGTGGAGCCCAGCTGAACTACACTGAGACTGAAAAGGAGATGCTGGCTGTGGTGTTCGCATTCGACAAGTTCATATCATACCTGATTGACTCTAAGGTAATTGTATATTCTGAACATGCTGCTCTCAAATACTTGATTGAAAAGAAGGATTCCAAACCGCGCCTGATTTGTTGGGTGCTATTACTGCAAGAGTTCGACCCGGAGATTCGTGACCGTAAGGGCACGAAAAACCAGGTCATTGATCATCTATCGCGACTTGAAGGAGCTGAAAACTCAGTTGAGGCAAATATCCTGGAAACCTTTCCAGACGAGAAGTTACTCGCCACAAGCCTTGAGGAAGTGCCATGGTATGCAGACTTTGCAAATTACCTAGCAAGCACTATAGTTCCCTATAACCTTTCCTCTGTGCAAAAGAAAAAGTTTTACCGTGACTGCCGCATGTATTACTGGGATGAACCTTATCTGTTTAGAATTTGTGTTGACAATATGATCCGGAAGTGTGCCCCGAGATAGGACAATCTTTTGTTTTGCAGGCATGTCACGCATCGGCATATGGCGGACATTTTGGAGGAGTCGGGACGGTAGCAAACGTTTTAGAAGCCGGGTTCTACTGGCCAACAATGTTTAAGGATGCACATCAATGGGTGAAAGGCTGTGATGAATGTCAGCGAACCGGGAACATTTCCCATCGCCATGAGATGCCCATGAACCCAATTCAGGAGGTTGAAGTATTCGATGTATGGGGGATAGACTTCATGGGTCCCTTCGTCAGCTCCTTTGGCAATAAGTACATACTTGTTGCTGTAGATTACGTGTCCAAATGGGTGGAAGCTGCAGCACTCCCCACCAATGATGCAAGAGTGGTGGTGGGGTTTTTGAAGAAGAATATATTCACCCATTTCGGGACCCCGAGAGCTATTATCAGTGATGGAGGCACTCACTTCTGCAATCGAGAAATTGCTATCAAAGTACGATGTGCGCCCACCTTGTGGCGCACATCGTACTTTGCTAGCAATTTCTCTAAGGCTCGATTGCAGAAGTGAGTGCCTCCATCACTTATAATAGCTCTCGGGGTCCCGAAATGGGTGAATATATTCTTCTTCAAAAACCCCACCACCACTCTTGCATCATTGGTGGGAAGTGCTGCAGCTTCCACCCATTTGGACACGTAATCTACAGCAACAAGTATGTACTTATTGCCAAAGGAGCTGACGAAAGGGCCCATGAAGTCTATCCCCCATACATCGAACACTTCAACGTCTTGAATTGGGTTCATGGGTATCTCATGGCCACGGGAAATGTTCCCGGTTCGTTGACATTCATCACAACCTTTCACCCATTGATGTGCATCCTTAAACACTGTTGGCCAGTAGAACCCAGCTTCTAGTTATTTTGTTGTCGTCCTGACTCCTCCAAAATGTCCGTCATATGCCAATGCGTGACATGCCTGCAAAACAGAAGATTGTTCTATCTCGAGGACCCACCTCCGGATCATATTGTCAACACAAATTCTAAACAGATAAGTTTTATCCCAGTAATACATGCGCCAGTCACGGTAAAACTTTTTCTTTTGCACAGAGGAAAGGTCGTAGGGAACTATACCGCTTGCCAGGTAATTTGCAAAGTCTGCATACCATGGCACTTTCTCAAGGCTTGTGGCGAGTAGCTGCTCGTCTGGAAAGGATTCCAGGATATCCTCTGCCTCAACTGAGTTTTCAGCTCCTTCAAGTCGCGATAGATGATCAGCGACCTGGTTTTCCGTGCCCTTACGGTTACGAATCTCTAGGTCGAACTCTTGCAGTAACAACAACCAACGATTCAGGCACGGTTTGAAATCCTTCTTTTCAATCAAGTACTTGAGAGCAGCATGATCAGTATATACAATTACCTTAGAGCCAATCAGGTATGATCTGAACTTGTCGAATGCGAACACCACAACCAGCATCTCCTTTTTCGATAACAGTGTGGTTCAGCTGGGCTCCACTCAACGTTCTACTGGTGTAACAAATTGGGTGCATTATCATGTCTTTTCGCTGTCCAAGCACTGCCCCCACTGCATAGTCACTGGTGTCACACATGAGTTCGAATGCAACAATGATGGGAGCTGGGACTAGCCTCTTTTTCAACTCCTCGAATGCTACTCTACAATCATCAGAAAACATGAAAGGGTGATCTTTTTCTAACAACTTACAGAGAGGGTTGGCAATTTTTGAGAAGTCTTTGATGAATCTCCGGTAAAAACCGGCATGCCCGAGGAAGCTCCTGATTGCCTTGACTGATGTGGGGGGTGGCAGCTTTGCTATCACATCAACTTTAGCACGATTCCCTTGCTTGATATACGGTGTCCCAAGACTATACCCTCTTGTACCATGAAATGACACTTTTCCCAATTAAGTACAAGGTTAGTCTTGATACATCTTTTCAACACTCGGGTCAGGTTTGTAAGGCATTCATCGAATGAGTTTCCTACCACTGAGAAATCATCCATGAACACCTCCATTATGTCTTCAACCATGTCGGTGAATATGGCCATCATGCACCTTTGGAATGTGGCGGGTGCATTGCATAGGCCAAAAGGCATCCTCCGGAAGGCATAAATCCCATAAGGACATGTGAACGAGGTCTTCTCTCTGTCATCTGGTGCAATGGAGATTTGGTTGTACCCTTAGTACCCATCCAGAAAACAGAAGTGGGACCTCCCTGCCAGTCTGTCAAGCATTTGATCAATGAAGGAAAGTGGGAAGTGGTCTTTCCGGGTGACCAGATTCAATTTCCTATAGTCCATACAAATTCTCCAGCCTGGGCATGTTCTTATAGAAATCAGCTCATTATTATCATTTTTTACCACCGTCATACCACCCTTCTTAGGAACACATTGCACCGGGATAACCCAGTTGCTGTCAGAGATTGAGAAAATGATTCCCGCATCCAACCACTTAATGACCTCCTTCTTCACCACTTCCTTCATATTGGGTTCAGCCTGCTTTGATGCTCCCCGGAAAGTCTGTGCCCCTCTTCCAGCAAACTTTATTGCATACAATATTCCGGGTTGATCCCCTTAATGTCTGTCATGGTCCACCTAATGGCAGTCTTGCACTCCGTGAGTACCTGTAAAAGTTGTTGTGCCTGCAAATCTAACAAACTAGATGAGATAATAACAGGTAATGTGGAATTAGGTCCTAGGAATGCATACCTGAGATGGGCGGGCAGTGGCTTCAACTCCAGCTTTGGTGGTTCTTCTATCTATGGCTTGGCTGGAGGAGTTTCTCTTTTTTCTAAGTGCAGAGGCTCGAATTCAAGTGATCTCTCCCAAAACCCTCTGCCCTCTAGAGCCAGCACCCATTCTGCCGATTCTTCCCCATTCACCTCATTTAAATTCATAAGACATGCAGCAAGAGGATCCTCAATAGTCAATGTCTCATCATCCTTTTCCACGATTACATCCACGACATCAATAAGAGAATAATTGGCGATTCACTTGGTTACCTCATAAATTTCTGCACGTTGAATGTTATCTCCTCATCGTTCATCCTCATCTTGAGCTCCCCAGTTTCACAATCAATGAGGGCTCGCCCTGTGGCCAAGAACGGCTTTCCCAAAATTATGGGAATTTCTTCATCCACTCTGCAATCCAAAATCACAAAATCTGCAGGGAACACATATTTCCCTACATGTATCAACACGTCATCCAAAATACCTGAGGGTCTTTTCACAGATCTGTCAGCCAGCTGCAACAACATAGATGTGGGTTTAGCTCTTCCAATCCCCAGCCTCTTATAGATCGCCAGGGGCATAAGATTTATGCTAGCCCCCAAATCACAGAGTGCCTTGGCAAAGGCAAAGCTACCAATAGTGCAGGGAATTGTGGAACTCCCTGGATCATACAACTTTTCAGCAACTGGTCTAGTCACCACAGCACTGCAGGTCTGAGTTAGAGTCACTGTGGCCAAGTCTTGGAAGTCGAATTTTCGGGACATCAAGTCCTTCATCATTTTTGCATAACCAGGCATCTCCTTCAAAGCGTTAATCAATGGAATATTTACCTGAATTTGTTTCAACATCTCCAAAAATTTCTTATATTGTTCCTCTTTTTGGTATTTGGCCGGCCTCTGTGGGAATGGTGCGGGAGGTCTCTTCTTCCCAGTGATTTGGGTTTTCTCTTTGTCAGACACCAACTCAACTACTGGTTCCTGGCTGTCTCAGCTTCTTTCTCAACCTCAATCTGTGTGTTAGTTTCTTCCTGGGCAGGCTGTACTGTCACCGCTGTCAGTTTTGTTGAATCATCTAGCTCAATGGGCATTGGTAAAAGTGTCTTAGCCTGTCTGCTTTCTCGAGCCCTCTCTTGCTCCAAGTCTAGGTCTCTGCCATTACGTAGACTCATTGCCATCAGCTGCTTCGAGCCTTGATCTTTTGGATTTACCTGAGTGTTTGCAGGCAATGTCCCATGAGGACAATTATTTAAAGACATCGAGATCTGGCCCATTTGCACTTCAATATTCTTTATGGCCGACTTATGTGCATCTACTCTTTCACTCATTTTCGCATTTGACCCAATAACCTGTTGCATCATTGCCTCGAGCCTAGCAAACCCATCTTCCTGTCTCCCCACCATCTTGCTGCTGAGGAGGACGAGAACCTTGCTGTTGATTTTGGTTGTTGTACTCCTGTGGCCTTTGGTAGGGCGCCACATTATCGTGAGGTCGCATGGCTCCCATATTTCCATTGTTGTGTTGCGGTTGGATTGGCCTGTATGGCTGATTCTATTGGCCCCAATTCTGACCACCCTGTCTCTGGCCCCCGTAATTAAACACATAATTCATGTTCTCAGGGTAATGATGATGATCACTTTCCACATTCCACTGGCTACCAATTGGCTGACTAATGCAAGATGTGCATAAGCCCCCATTGGTTGTATCTACAATGTGCACCTGCTGCTTCTGCCCTGACTCTTCCACCTTTTTGGCGAGTATGCTCATTTGTGTCATTAAGGTGGCCATATTTTCAGCAAGAGTGTTGGCTGGATCTAAAGCCACTAAGTGAACTACTGGAGTGATAGGTGCATTCCTGGCTGTCCACCCCGAATTCTGTGCCATCTTGTCAAGCAAGATCTGGCTTTCTCTCCATGATCTGCTCAAGAATGCTCCACCAGCTGAAGCATCAACATTAGCCTTCACGCTATCTGTCAGACCTATGTAAAACCGCTGCCCCAACATCTGTTCTGGAATACCGTGGTACGGACATATAACCAGCATCCCTTTGAATCGTTCACATGTTTCTTGCAATGTTTCCATTGGTTTCTGTATGAAGCTCAAAATTACAAAATTTGCTGAGCAGTCTTGTTGGGTGGAAGAAACTTATTCACAAATTGCTTGACTAACTCCTCCCAAGTCGTGATGGAATTAATAGGGAGTGAATTTAGCCAAGTCTGGGCAGCTCCTGTCACTGAGAATAGAAACAACAACAGCTTTATTGCTTCCTGAGTTACGTTGGGCTGCCTTTGAGTTTTGCATATTGACATGAAATTCTTCAAGTGCTGTTGAGGATCTTCAATGTATCCAAAAGCTAACATATAAGCTATAAAATGACTAAATTTCAAATTAAAAGATGAATTGCCTTCTTAAAATTAGGACACTTCCTACAACATACCTGGACCTACTGCAAAAGGCATCACATTAGGACCTACAGCTAAGAGCATCACAATATAGAAACAAAAGAGATTGAGAAAAAAAATTAGCGGGATTCTATAATAGGTATTTGCCAAAAATGGGGAAAGGATGTACGGATTAATATCACACCATCAAGCATGCAAACATTATTACATATCTCCTACATGTAACTCTGGCTACCATTAAAAAAAAGTTGGAGAAACTTCAAAGGAATTCCCTAAGGACATATAGGATGAGATTAAAAAAAGCTTCACCTCGTGAATTGGTAAACAACCACATCCTCCATAAACTATGGTTGCCTTGGAGGGAAAGATCTCAAGGTGTTCAACAAAACACTCGTAGGGAGGCAGCTTTGGAGGTTCGCCAACAATGCGTCATTTTTGGAGGATAGTACTACTCGCAGCTAAGAACATCATCCAAGAAGAGGGTGAAGGAATGAATCCATTATGTTGCCTGAGGAATATGGAATGGAGGAACACCACGAAGGTGTAGGAAATTGCATGAAAACTTTAAGCATGGGGTGGAACTGGTGTAGAGAAGATATCCTGAGTGAGACAACCTGAACTATCTTTAGCATATTGAGTAAAAAAGTAAGACCAATTTACCACGTTCATAAGATACAAGACAGTGCAACTTTTTGAGCCTTGTTACTTAGAGGAATCTTACATGATGGAAGATAGATGAATTTCAAAATCTCATAGATCTACCCGACAAGCAGAAAATCAATTATTCACATTAAGATACTCGGAAATGTTACACAAGGAAAGCGGGGCTTTTTCTGTGAAGTCTTTCTACCACAAGCTTCTCCGCAAAGAGGACACAGTGTTCCTACATATAATACTATGGATTCCAAGAGGAAGGTATGTTTTCTTCACTTGGCCGGTGGCAAGGGAGTCATCATCCCAATTTTAAAACTTTCCTGAACCAACAGTTTAAAACAATTTAAAAGCTTCCTGATCACAACATCCAAGCAGATCACTAAGACAGATACATAATTAAACATATAGAACTTGAACAAAGCAACAAGAAGTAACAGGGAAGTGTTGACAGGCTTACCTTGATCCATTGTCCCCAAGGCCATGCAGCCAAACAATAGTTGCCTGGTGTTTACCTTTAGGCTTCACCACGTAAGTCTGTCCAAACTCAAATGCCCTTCGAGCAATTCCTGCGCCTGCAATATATGCACATCGAGGGTTACTAGTACTAGAACAACTGAAGGGGACAGATAAATAATATGTTAATGGTCTGTTTTCAGTTGATAAATAACACTCTTTTCTATGATTTTTATTATATTGGGCAAATTAACAAAGGAAAAGAAAAGAAATTTTGAAATGAAGTTACAAGTCAAGAGGATATATATACATTCCCTCGTATTCAGTCTCGCTTTCATATTTGCTATGATCTCCATAATGAAGAAATAATAGTTCTCGAATTTTTGGCCTTTTTCTTTGCTTACCATTCTATTGGCAAAAAAGTTAAAATTGCACTATAAGAACATTCAAGATTTTGGTCATGAAGTGTTAGAATCAAAACCTTTCCTTATATTTTTTCTAAATGTACTGTAAGGCCATATTTCTTTCATTCAGTATTTTTCAATATCTATAGTGAGAAAACGATATTCCAATAAAAATTGCCTTAAACACAGAAAACTAGATTCCGTGATTTAGTTGCATTTTGGGAAGGCGATCTTGGCATGCCATGATGAAAACAAAAAAAGTACCATCTACACTGACCAAAAGACATGGAGACAAACCATAAAACTAACCAGAAGCCATGGAAGGCCCAGTAAAACTCATACTGATTCAAACAATGGCACCTGCAAACACGAAAAATCAGCTTTGCACATAAAGGCCACCCAGAAGTTAGAACTATTACTTTCTTTTTTTAATTTGAGAATGGTAACATGTAATAAAGTTAGAACTATAATATCAAAGCAATTGTCAACATAAACTGCCTTTTGACTTAAACCTTGCTACCACTAATCACATTTGACATTGCGGAATGAACACAGAGATCATCTCAATGTAGCTGAGCAAATAAAACAGATAGACATGTTACTATTCACCCAATTACTTTTTTGTTTTTTATATTTATATAAATATATGCACTAAGCCAGTGCATCAGGCCTAATTATAGGTTGTGCAATAGTTCACCCAATTACTTTTGCAGTGGAGCAGCCGAAAAAATGGTAGCTCCAATCAATAGTTTTCAATCAGTGAACTGCACCTCAATTTCGAAACCTCAATTTCGAACTAGCTGTGTCGGTACTATATCCAATCTTCTTTACTCGAGCCTATTTCATTCCAACACTAAATTATTTGTCTTCAAAGGCAAATCCTTGGGGATTTCCTGAAACTAAAGGTTTTCTAGGTTTCATATTTATCCCTATAACCTCTTACCACACAAAAGATTCTCAACAAACACTAGACAAATTTAAGTTTTAACAACAACTAAACCTTAATCTCAACTAGTTGGTATAGCCTATATGAATCATTTGGCTTCCTTTATAAGTTACGTTCATAGGTAAGATCACATC
Source organism: Nicotiana glauca (assembly GCA_026770625.1). NCBI lineage: Eukaryota > Viridiplantae > Streptophyta > Magnoliopsida > Solanales > Solanaceae > Nicotiana > Nicotiana glauca. The sequence continues at coordinate 107,181 of MU688506.1, read as the reverse complement.
AATCAGTAGTTTCCAACCAACTGTTCAAAAAAATATCAATAGTTTCCAAACAGTTAAAGTTAAATGACCAGATGACAATTCCAGAATTCCATTCATCATTAGAAAAAAGAAAGAAACAAATAGAAACATCAACTCTCTACTAGCTTTTTTTTTTACAACTGAGAAATCCCCGAAGGTCATTGGCACAATGTTTGAAACTCAGCAGGTAATGCCCCCGACCCCCACCCACCCTTTTCTACTTAATACCAAGCTTTTGTGAGCTGTATGGTTCGAACTTATGCCGTGCGTGCAACCCAATCCACGTATCATGTGCTGCCGCTTACCACTAGACCAAAGCCCCGTGGGCACTACTCTCTCCTCAAAGTACACTAGCCAAAAGGTATCGTCTGCCAAATCCAATATTCCTCTGTCTCTATTTATGTGATGCACTTTCCTATTTAGTCTGGCCCAAAAATAATACTTCTCTATATTGAGAAAGGTAAAATTTAGATATAAAACTCATTAGCACAAAGATTGTACTAAGAGGAGGATCAAAGTTACAGTCCAACAAAAAGAGCAAACAAAAATGATACTTTTCGCCTTGGTGGATAGTGTAACCTTGGTACATGTTGCTGGTGGGAGGTAGCAAGTATCCCGTGGAATTAGTCAAGGTGAGCGCAAACTCGTCCGTACACCACGCCTATAAAAAAATGATACTTTTCTGTATTTTTAGAGCAAGTTTAACTTTAAACTTCTCAGTTTACCCTAATGAAGATGATTTATAACCACACAAATATATATGACTCGTTTCATACCACAAGTTTCAAAAATCTTTCTTCCTTCCTAAAATACCGTGCCCAATCACATAATCACATAAAAGGGTATGCAAACATCGATTTAGAGACATTCAAAAGAAAGATTTTTACAAATTAAGATTAAACATATTTTGTCGTCTGTTTACTGTATGCCCAACTACTCGAGCTAATTTGCTCAAAGCCTTAATAGACATTTTTACCAAACACTGTGATTGCAGGCTGTAACATTCAGTGTGCGGATTGGGCAAGCTCTCCGAGCACCAATCACACTATCTTCGTTAAAAGAAATACTAATTTATAAGATAAATTTCCACAAAATACAGAATAATTGGAAGCCAAACTCAAACCGCAAGCATAATAACGAAAAAATTTAACAAAGAACCACAAAAACACGCCTATATAAACACAAATTCATTTCATGAATTGAACGATAGAAAATAAAAAGGAGAAAATTAGGGCTTTTTTTTTTTTTTTGGTGACTTTACCTGAATCTCGTGAAGAAAAAATGAAGAGCCGGTGATAACAAAACGAACAAGTAAGCTCTTTAAGTTACTTTTTGTCGTAAAGTTTATGAAAATTTAAAGTATTGTAATATATACTAAATCCTTTTCTACTTCTAACAAAATGGCCTCGAAATTTGGATCTCAACTTAATTTGATCTCTTTACATAGAAAATACTAAAAAAAAGAGTATTTAATAGTTGAAAAAAGAGTGTGAAAATTAACATTATAAATAAAAAGCAGTATTTCACTTGAATGCTCGTTAAATTACTAAATTTTTTCTAGGTATTTGCAAATAAAAAATGCTTTAAATTGCAAATAAAATTTTTGACTTCAAACTTATTGACTGGACTGCTCTTCCTTTAACTAGAGGTCTCGGGTTCGAGACTTGGGTATGAAAAAAATTTTGGTAGGGAGCATTTTTTCCCGAATGATGCCCTACGCGGTGCGAATTCGAATATAATAGGGCTCTGATGCGAGTACCGGACACCGAGTAGGAAATCAAAAAAGGCATAGCTAATACCAATATAAATTTCTTAGTGAAATGATGATATTAGCTTATCTCATATAGATGGGATAATCTGGGAAAACTTACAGAAATGTCCCAAATAAGTCCAAACTTACCAATCTCTAGCCATTAATCATAGACTTACCAAAACTAGCGAAAGACATATAAAAATTGAAAATCCAAATAAATAAGGTTCTTTCTCTCCAAGAATCACACGTAAAAATCTCATTCCATATTTTTAAGCGTGATTAGCAACATAAGATGCAAGACGAAAAGAAAAATTCATGGATGAGATAGCAAATAAGGTAATAAATTACAAAAAAACTATATATACAATATTCCAAAATGTTGGGATAAAAAATAATAATCCCGCCCAAGAATAATATCCACGGCAAATAATAATAACACAAGAGACTAACAACGACACCAACTCTTTTAATGGAGTAAAATATAATACCCGAGCGGAGCAATATTATCACTATAATATTACAATTCAGTAGTGTCAAGAGACTACAATAACTTTGGAAAAAATAACACTCTTTATTTAAAAAAACACCTCACTATAATATTACTACCACTCACTAATTATCTCACAAACAACAATTTGTGGATTACTCTCACTTCTTTGCTTTCTTCTTAGCTTCTCTCGTTTTTGGTGTTCTTTAATGAGGAACGGATAGCTCTTTTTATAGACACAATTTTCACCTACCAAACGAATCTGATTGGTTCAAAAATTTGCAAAATCCAGCAACCCAAACTTTTGTTTTTCTCCCCCGTCAATCACTCCTCTTTCTTTTTCTTTTATTCAATGTAGTAGGTGAGTCAATCACTCCTCTTTCTTCTTTTTTTATTCAATGTAGTATGTGAGGTATGGACCCCTCAAATCTCTTCCTTAATTTTAATTTTTCTTGTTCAGTCTAAGTCTTGTTCTCAATCTCTGAAAATCTTCAAACTTGAGAAGCTTTGTAAAAATGTCTGCAACTTGATCAAGAGACTTCACATATTTGAGTTCGACTTCCTTCTTGGCAATGCACTCTCTAATTAAAATGATACCTTGTATCTATATGCTTGCTTCGATCGTGATACACCGGATTCTTGGCAAGTGTCTATTCAGATTTGTTATCAATACAAATCTCTGTAGGCTCAATTTGTGGCAAATTAAGCTCCTTCAATAATCTTCTTAGCCAAATAGCATGACATGTACATGATGTTGCTGATATATATTCCGCTTCACAAGTCAAGAGAGTAACTATGGGTTGTTTCTTTGAACTCCAAGAAATAACATAATCACCCAAGAAAAATACAAAACCAGTTGTACTTTTCCTATCATCAATATCTCCCGCATAATCACTATCACAATATCCCACAAGGTTGAAATCATTAGAAGAAGAAAAAGAAAATAACTCAAAGTCAATCGTACCTTTTAGGTAACGAAGAATTCTTCTAGTGACTTTCAAATGAGTGGAGGTAGGGGCTTCCATGACGCGACTTACTACTCCAACTGTAAAGAGTATATCTGGCCTGGTACAAGTCAAGTACCTCAAATTTCCTACAAGACTTTTAAAAAATGTGGGATTCACCTTTTCTCCTTCATCAAACTTGGACAATTTTGTCCCACTCTCCATCGGTGTGTTCACGGGGTTGCAGTCGAACATGTTGAACTTCTTCAATATCTTTTTTGTGTAGCTTTCTTGAGAGATAAAAATTCCATCCTCCATCTGCTTTACTTCTAGGCCCAGGTAGTATGACATAAGCCCTACGTCTGTCATTTCGAACTCACGGGACATATCTTTCTTGAAAGCTTCAAACAAACTTGGATTATTACCGGTGAAAATAAGATCATCAACATAAAGACAAACATGTAAGATATCTCCATTAGTATGAACTTTAAAGTAAAGAGCATATTCATGGAGACAACGATTAAACCCATTATCTTGAAAATACTTGTCGATGCAACTATTCCATGCTCGTGGGGCTTGCTTTAATCCATATAAAGTTTTCTTCAACCGCAACATTTTATCTTCATAGTTTTTGACCACGAAGCCCAATAGTTGTTTAATATAGACTTATTTTTAAAGATAGCCATTCAATAAGGCTGACTTGACATCTAGTTGATGGATCTTCCACTTCATTTGCGCCACCAAAGAGATAAACAAACAAATCGTCTCCATGGAGGTAACAGTGCATAGACTTCTTCATAGTCAATGCCTTGCCTTTGCTTGTAGCCTTTAGCCACAAGTCGTGCCTTGTATTTCTCCATATCTCCACCGGCATTCTTCTTTATTTTGTATATCCATTTTACTCCAATTGCTCGATGACCCTTGGGAAGAGTTGTTAACTCCCAAGTGTTGTTCTTATCTATTGACTCAATCTCCTCTTCCATGGCTTGTTTCCATTTTTTGTTTGTAACAGCTTCATAAAAGTTCATTGGTTCACTGTCAGCGAAGAGACAACATAAAAAATCAAAATTAGTAACTTCTTTTGCGTCGTCATAGAGCTATTGAATATTCCCTGTCCTTTGCGGCTGTTCATTTGAACTTTCTCGAGAAGAGGGAGATGCAACATTGGTTGGAGAAGGAGGTGGAGTTGTATCCTGCATAGGTTCCACGGTCTCTGGTTCTTCTTCATTACCAAAGTATGGAAGAAAATCATATGAAGTTTCTTCTTGAGCTTCCCAATCCCATGTCAATTATTCATCAAATTCAACATCATGACTTACCACCACTTTGCCGCTGCTTGGGTTGTATAGCTTGTAGCCTTTTGAACTCGTATCATATCCAAACAAACACATGATTGACAGTTCGATCGTCAAGCTTTGCTCTCCCTTGATGTGGCATATGAGCATAGGCTATGCTCCCAAAGATTCTCAAGTGCTTGACACTTGGTTTTCTTCCACTCCATGCTTCTTGATGGGTTTGATCTTTAACATTCCTTGTTGGAGACCTGTTGTTCAAATAAACTGCACAAGAAACAGCTTCGGCCCAAAATTCCTTGGGCATACTTTTAGCTTTCAACATACATCTAGCCATATTAAGAATCGTTCGATTCTTTCTCTCTGCAACACCATTTTGTTGAGGTGAATAAGGTACCGTTAGAGGGCGACAAATTCCATGAGACTGACAAAAGTCATTAAATTCATTTGAAGTAAATTCGCCTCCTCTATCGGACCTTACAGCTTTAATTTCATAGCAACTTTCTTTCTCCACGAGTACTTTGAAAATTTTAAAAGCAACAAAAGCTTCAGATTTTTGGTTCAAGAAATAAACCCAAGTCCTTCTACTAAAGTCATCAATGAAAAGCAAAAAGTATTTTCTTTTACCAAAAGAAGGTGGATTGATTGGTCTACACACATCAGTATGAACAAGCTGGAGCGGCTTGGTTGATCTTGACATGGGCTCCTTTGGAAAACTCCTCCTTGCATGTTTTCCAAGAAGACAAGCTTCACACAATTGATTGGGATGGTTGATTGATGGTATCCCATGCACCATATTTTTTTCTCCCATTGATTTGAGTGCTTCAAAATTCAAGTGCCCAAATCGCATGTGCCAACACCATGATTCATCTTGCACATTAGCCTTCAAACACTTTGCATCAATTGTTTTAAGATTCAGAGAAAACAATCTATTTTTTGCCATATGCACTTTAGCAATTAGAATTCCACTTGAATCTCTAAGCCAAATATGCATATTTTTCATATGGATGTCATATTCTTTTTCAAGAAGTTGGCCCAAACTTAAACTATTACTTTTTAATTTTGGTACATAATAAACATCTTGAATGAACTTGTGACTACCATCTTTACAGGAGATCAGAATCGTACCTATCCTTTCGATTTGAACCTTTGAGGTATCTCCAAAAGACACATTACCTCTCACTGTTTTATTGATCTCTACAAACATTTCTTTGCATCCACACATATGATTGCTTGCTCCATTGTCCAAATACCACGAGCTGTGCTCATCTCTGTCTTCTTCCTTGAGTGTCATCAATAACGTTGACTCATCTTCTTCTTTCTTATCGTCAACAAGGTTAGCTTTTTATTCAACATTGCTACGACATTCACAAGAGTAATGGCCAAATTTATGATAATTATAACACTCAATTTTTGATTTGTCGTACCTTTGTCCATTATTTTCTTGGTAGTATCCATGTCCTCTTCCTCCTCTTTGTCCATGACCTCGACCTCTGAATGTTTGGTGGATTTTAACTTCATTGTTGAAGTTGTTACCATTACTTCTTCCTCTTCTATGACCTCCTCATCCTCGTCCTCGTCTGTTTCCTCGATAGCTTGTTTCACCTTCATAATCCTTGAAGGATGCTTAAGTTTTAAGAAGTTGCTCCAATGACACTTCTTGTCTCCTTTTGATATTTTCTTCATGGGCCTGTAAAGAACCTTCCAATTGCTCTACCATCATAGAGTCTAAATCTTTATACTCCTCAATAGCACACACCACAAAATCAAATTTAGGTGTTAAAGTGTGAAGGATCTTTTCTACCACGCAGACATCTTTTATGTCCTCCCCGTATCTTCTTGGTTAATTTACAACAGCCTTCACTTTTGAAAAATAATCCGAGATGCATTCAGATTCTTTCATTTTTAAAACTTCAAGATCAACCCTTAGAGTTTGAAGTTTTACCTTTTTCACTTTGTCAACTCCACAAAGAGAATTTTGTAAAATCCCCCAAGCTTCTTTTGAGATGGTAGCATCTGCCACCTTCTCAAACATGGCATCATCCAAACATTGGTGGGTGAGCGTGAGGGCTTGTTGATCCTTCTTCCTTGTCTTTGTCAAGACCTCTTTTTCATTTTGAGGCAGAGCTTTCTCATTATCGGGTTTTGCATACACTCTGTCTATGATTTCCCTTACATCCTGAGAGTCAAGAATGCCTTTCATACGTAGACACTATTTCTCATAATTATCATTTGTGAGACGAATGTACTGAAAAGATAGCAGACCATTATTTGGCATGGCTCTGATACTACATTGTTGGGATAAAAAATAATAATTTCGCCCACGAATAATATCCACCGCAAATAATAATAACACAAGAGAGTAACAACGATACCAACTCCTTTAATGGGGCAAAACACAATACCCGAACGGAGCAATATTATTACTATAATATTACAATTCAATAGTGTCAATAGACTACAACAACTTTGGAAGAAATAACACTCTTTATTTAAAAAAATACCTCACTATATTATTACTACCACTCACTAATTATCTCACAGACAACAATCTGTGGATTACTCTCACTTCTTTGCTTTCTGCTTAGCTTCTCTCATTTTTGGCGTGTCTTCAATGAGGAACGGATAGCTCTTTTTATAGGCATAATTTTCACCTACTTCAAAAATTTGCAAAGTCCAGCAGCCCAAACTTTTGTTTCTTTCTCCCCATTAATCACTCCTCTTTCTTTTTCTTTTATTCAATGTAGTAGGTGAGCCAATCACTCCTCTTTCTTTTTCTTTTATTCAATGTAGAAGGTGAGGTATGGATCCCACATAAAAATCTAAGGAAAAAATGACTTTTTCAATTGGTATAGTTGAAATTCACTGAAAACATATAAACGGGTTAATATATAAAATTTGAGGAAGATTGGAGGTGATTTGAATTGATTTGGTATGCGAAATTTGTTATTAAAATCAAGTTAAAAAATCCTTCTGAGACACATATATCAAACATGTATCACGCATGTATCTCACACACAGGTATACATGGATATACATGTAATATACAATTGATACAAATATAATACATATGTGCTATGCAAATGATACATAGTGACATATTGTGATACGCATATCATTTTTTGCATGTTCATCTTCTACTTCGAATTTTCAATTCAAAACTCCACCAAATAATCCCAAAACCAAGATTCTAGCTCCTTAAGAAGTACCCAGTCTATTCTAATAACACTCACTCAAAAGAAAGCAAAAATTTGACCTTTATTTGGCTACAAATAGCTAATTGGCTAAATAATATTTTATGAATTGACCAATTTTTATAATAAGCTATTTATACATAGATATAGTTGATAGTTTCCCTAGAATAATCCCACATGATATTCTTGTATATCCCACAATTGAATCAATCGGCCCATAAATGTAATACTAAGAGGATGAACTGGGTTAGACGAGTGAAAAAGATTTTGCGAAAACTACATTATTTAGCCGATTCCAAAAATAATAGTTGAAAAATATAACTTTTACATATATATATATATATATATATGCAAAAGATTTTATATATCGAGCGTCCAAATCTGTAACTTGCCGAAAGATTTTTCCTATTGGGCCTATGTTAGACGATTGGAAAAGATTTTCTTATTGGGCCTAACTATTATCGTCCCATATAATACCCTTCCTAGATGAAGCCCAGCTCATCAGGTCCTTATTTCTCTCCATTCTGGTTTAGCCTTTGACATCTTATATAATAACTTAGGGGTCGTTTGGTAAGAGGTATTAGAATAATGCTGAGTAGAGTGTATTAGTAATGCTGGTATTAGTAATGCTGACATTAGTTATGCTGGTATTTAGGGATGTACAAACGAAACCGACAAATCGCACCAACTCGATAATCCGAGTCAAACCGAGAAAAAAAACCCGACCATGGTTTGGTTTGATTTGGTTTGGTGTTGGAAAAAAAAACCCGACCATAGTTGGTTTGGTTTGGTTTTAACTAAAG
>MU688506.1:87717-98006 GCA_026770625.1 Nicotiana glauca | reverse complement strand
TAGGATAATGCCATGATACATCTCATATTTTATATTATTTTCTTGAAAAATACTTTATATAGTTGTATCTTATTAGGATTAAAGAAATATTTTGAGCATAATTTATATGTTTTGTTCTACGAAGATTTTACTGAAAAAAAATCCAAAAAAACTCGAATAACCCGAAAATCCGAGAAAAACCGAGAGCGAAAAACCCGAGTTTTATTGGTTTGGTTTGATTTTTATATTTAATAATCCGACACAATTGGTTTGGTTTGATAATTGTAAAATCCGAACTAACCGACCTATGTACACCCCTAGCTGGCATTAGTTATGCTGAGATTATTTTTTATCCAATGTTTGTTTTGGTGTATTAAAACATAGCATAATTTTTAAAAATTGGGTGTTTATAAAAGCACCCTCCATAAATTTTTACTTTAGCTATAAAATTGACTTTATAGATAACAGAACAAGAAAGGTTGAGGCTCTTTTAAGTGATCCATTCACGTATATGGATCAGTACCAAAATAATAATGCAAAAACAAATAAATTAGTACTGTCAAAGAATCAAAGCTATAACAAGTTTATTTATTTATTTTTTTTTACAAAAGGCAAATTGATAAAATTGATAGTCCAACCAAAATTAAAGATTTACAGGTTCCATGGTGAATCATGGCACCTGTACACGTCAATTTGATATCTTAAGAGGAAAATGAAGAAGAAGAGAATTTGGCTGCATTCAACTGTGCTTTTCCATGGCCAAAGCGTATAGAGGAAATCTGTTTGCTAATAATATGGGGAAAGGCTTTTATTAGGGATTTGAGGAAGCAATTAGGTCTTTAACCATGTTTATGCAAGCATTAAAAACCCTTGCATTACTAATATTATGGTTTCCTATGCATTGCTTATACATAACATAATATCAAGTATAATGTATAACTCAAAGGTTGAAAAAATATACCAAACATGATATTAGTAATGCACAGAGCTAATGCTTGTATTATTTTTTCTTATACCTCCTACCAAACGACCCCTTACTGTTAAAAAGGTCAAAAGTGGTAGAGAAGGTTTATATCTAATATTAATAAATAAACGTGTCATCTCTAAAGTGGTCTATGTCTTATTGGAATATATAAATTATACAAACAAAATAAAAATATTCAATTTTAATTAGGATATAATTCTGATTGGACGGCTTATTTATTTGCCTTTTATTGTTGCTCTTTTTTTTTTTCTTTTATGAATGAAAGAATTGAATTTTTAACCATAGACCAATATTACTTGCTTAAAATTTTGTAATATGCTACTGGATTGATGCTCTCATCCAATTATACATGGATCGAGAAACGTTTGGACATGTGTTTTAGAATAATAGAATTTGTAGGGCAAATTACACATTTGACCAGTCGGCCAAAAATAAAAATGTTCACTAGACAAATATAAAAAAATATGTTTAAAATATGTATATTATATATATACATATACTATTAATTATGAAAGTGGCTATACTGTATAATTTTCCCGAAATCGTAAGAGTAAGATGGGCTAGGTGTCGCATTCACTTTTATGGGCTTCAAAAGGTCCAATATGTCTAGTTATTGGGCTTCACTTGAGTCGAAAGTTTCTTGAATCATCAAAAGGCTCAATGTAATGAAAAGCTCAATAGCAACATTTGGCCCATTATTATCTTCTTATATATAATGAAGAGGCCATAGAGTTGCTTCTGCATTGGTGCATAGCTACAAAAAGTTTCAATTTTCATCACCTTATTATATATTTCCCATCTTAATATTGTCAATAACTTCACTATCATAGTCAAAATTAGCAAATTTTTTTAATTCTAGATTTGTATTGTAAATATCAATATGATCATATTCGCGAATAAGTTCCATGGTAAAATGCTTAACGTGTTGTGCTAATCCGATCGTTTAGCTGCTCTTTCTAAGAGATGAGAACGTAAATAAAACAACCATTGGAAATTCCTCGCGATGATTATTCTTTCTTGCTTATAGAGAAATAATCTGTTACCCAAGAGTATCAGTTTTTTTCTTATTTTCTTTGAGTTAGTTTAAAATAAAAGTATTAATTCATGTCATTTCCACATTTTATCATATTCTTTGTATTTTTAACCAAAATGTCACACTTGATTCGTGAGTAGAAAAACAATAATATATGTCACTTATAATAGGATACAAATATTAATTGGCATTTTAATGGTGAATGTCTCCCTCTAAATAATCTACAAAATTCCATGTAGCAATCCAAGGTCAGAATGCATTAAATTTTTGGGATGGTGGGCAAAAAATTAAATAATTTTGTTTTTACCTTATATTAATATGAAAAAAGATTGATAGAGATCCTTAGGAAAGAAACATACAAATGAGTTATACATTAAAAGTGGTTCCACCAAATCCTCTGCCATTGTCTTTTTAGCATCTTTTATGATTGCTACTCCCATGTGATTATGCCTCCTATCTCACAGGAAGGAAGGAGTAGAGTAGTAAATGAGTCTAGGTTGGGCTTTTAGACCTCCATGATCTTAATTATTGTCTTATTTGAATTAAAAATTAAATATCCCAAACTTTTTAATCTCTCTAATAACTTAAAAAAAAGTAAAAAATTGCAGTCTGGTGCATTAAGCTCCTGTTATGTGCGGAATTGGGAGAGGACCGGACTACAAAGATCTATAGTACATGACATTACCCTGCATTTCTGCAATACGTTGTTTCCACAACCCCTAACATTCTAAGATTTTTTTTTTTATTTTTGGAATTATTTCAATTGAATTTATTTAGATTATTTACTATTTAGAATTTTATTTAGAATTTTCTCTTTTATTTATAAACAAAAAAAGTAATAAATATAAAAAATAGAAATTATAAGGAATAGGAGGATTTCTGCAGGGAATGATTGGTCTGTCAGAAAAGAAAAAAGGTGTGAAACTCGGTTTCTTTCACTTTCATTTGATTCATTGTTAAGACGTATGACATCAACTTTACCAATTACGTCAAGACTCACCTTCTAAAAAAAATAATATAATAAGAGAGAGAGAGTCAATGTTTGCATTATCTATCATCAAAATTTGTAGTGCGATGGATTGGATCCCTCTAATTTTAACCAGAATTTTCGGTTCGAGCCTTGATAATGATATTTTTTTTGGTAAGAGTTCTTTTCCTTTTGATGGTTTTTCCCGAAAAGAATATTAATAGAGGGGACAAATATAATGTTTAGTTTTTTTTTTTTGGTAAATGGGGTGGGCAAAGAAAAAAAAGGCAGCATATTGCACTAAGCTTCCGCTGTGTACGGGATCCGGGGAAAGTCCGCAGTACAAAGGTCGATCGTACGCTGCCTCTATATTTCTATAAGAGGTTGTTTTCAGTCCGGTGAAAGGCAGGACCACAAGGGTCTATCTTACACAGCCTTACCTTGTATTTTTGTAATAGACTGCTTCAATAGCTTGAACACATGACCTCCTAATCACATGAAAACAACTCTACCAGCTACGTCAAGGCTCCATTCGGTGGGCTAAGAGAAAAAAAAAAGAAGAAAATGAAGTTTGAGTGATTATATGTTGTAGTAATATAATGACCTTTCTCAATTTGGTCCCCAATTTTACACACAGCCACACTTAGGACATGTGACTTACTTGCCATATGGCATGAGCTACCTTTTTTTTTCTTCTTATACCTTTCAGAATTTTGGCATGTCATTTTTCCCTTGATTGTTGTCATATGTCATTGCATTAAATTGCAGAAGCATAGGTACATTGCATTTCAGCCCAACCCAGTGTCACATGATACCTGTGCCTTTAGTTTGAGTATACATTAAATAGACAGAAAATTAAATACTATTACTAATATAAATGCAAAAGAGGTATACTCTCATACAATTTAAATCCTTGTAATGTATTTATTAGGTAGCCATCATTGGGACAAAAATAATGCACCCATCATGGCAGGAAAATGTCAATATTCTTGGAATGGTGCTGTCTTCTCACCCCCCCTCGCCCCCACACCCCACCATCCCACCAAAGAGAATACCAAGCAGCGGAGCTAATAGTCTGACTACGGGTTTGGACGAATTCAATAGCTTTTGTTCAAACAATATATTCGTGTTGAGAAATTCATTAAATAAGTACATATATTAAATTTAGAAACCAATTATTAATATTTAAATTCATCGTTCTACAATCTAGAATCCATAAGATTAAAATTCTGTCTCCCGTGGTGTATAAAAAGAAAATGAAAGGCAGAACTAAGTGGTGTATATTATTAATAAGGAGAAGTAATGACAGGGACATGCAAGATATACTAAGATCACCTAATTATTATTATTATTTTCAGCAGTGAGATATTGGGATTATGTTAGTAATTAAGAAGTGATGGGCAAGAAAGACTATTACTCAATAATACAAAGCAATGGCAGTTTCCCCTTTGCTACTTTGGTCTTAACATCATAGACAAACAACATTAACTTTGGGCAGAAACTAACCAACTTACTTATAGCCTGTTTGGCCAAGCTTTTTTTTAGGGCGAAAAGTATTTTTTTTGTGTGCCAAAAGTACTTTTGGCCAAAAATTAATATGTTTGGCCAAATTTTTGGAAGAAAAAAGTGTTTTTGAGGAGAAGCAGAAGTAATTTTGGAGAAGTAGAAAAAGTAGCTTCTCTCCAAAAGCACTTTTTTGAGAAGCACTTTTGAGAAAAATACACTAAGAAGCAGTTTTCAAAAGCATGGCCAAACACTAATTACTACTTAAAAGTACTTTTCTAATTAATTATCCAAACACAAACTACTTCTCACCAAAAGTATTTTTTTTTAAAAGTACTTTTAAAAAAAATACTTTTTTAAAAAGTACTAAGCTGATTTTAGAAACTTAGCCAAACGGGCTATTAGTCCGTCTTGTCCTTTTTATCTGTCGTTTAAGATTTTTGTACATTGTAACATTTTAGGCCAAATACATATACAACTCATTCAACTTGACACCATTTTTCATTTTGGCATTCTATCTCAGCCTTGTTCCATTTTGGCCCTCCAATTCTATTTTATTCCAGTTTAACACAAAAGTTGAAACCAGTACAAAAAATATAGCGCGTGTGTATACACAAAACTGAGGTGTAATAAATATCCAATTAAATGTAATAACTTTCTAGTTCACTGAGAAAAGAATGATCGTTGTCAATCTCAAAATTTGATTTTCAACATCAAGATAGATGGAATAACTGTCTCCATTCCTATCACTAACTAAAAAAGTGTCATCAGAGATGAAATTCCGAATGTGTTTAACACCGAATAAATAATCAACATTACTGCAACTAGAACTGTCACGATTCCTCCAACTATGAATGTTTACTCTCTTTCGGATTTAGGAAACAACTCTCAGAGATCTTTTTTTCCTCTGGGAAGATACAAGAGCGAAACAATCAACCTATTGATATTGGAAGACCCAACGGATCCTTCCAATGTATTATTTCTGGGTCCAACGGCATTCATAGGTATAGGAAGAAGCCCTATCAAATAGAGATTTTTTTCTTTCGACCATATTTCGATTGTTAATACGATATACAAGGACTGCTATTACTGATTTTTTCATCCATGTCATATGGGTAAATACGAAACTACCTGAACCCGAACGTATTTGGGTAAAATTAAGTCCGCTTCTTATTTACACAAGAAAATGACAACACTGAAAATGAAATCCGAAAATGGTTCACTTACTTTGTCAAATTTACACTCATAAAAGCGTCGACCTGAATTTCTTGGTGTCCATGATACTTTAAGTTCAACTTGAAATCCACAAGAACAAATATTCATTCTATTATGAAAAATAATTTTCTTTGAGACATGGATTCACTTCAAACTTCAAGCTTAGATGAAATAAACCTATAAAAAAATCAAAATAAATAAACGAACAATAAAATTGTAAAAGTTTGAAATTTTTTGGATGGCCAGGTATGAAATCGGCAGATGAAAACTTTAGAACTTTGAGAATGACGATGGGGCGACAATGGATGAAAAAATACGATCTGCTTCGGGTACTTTAGTATTGACCCGTTTGACATGGATGAAAAAAATCATGTGGCAATATTCAATTGGATATTTATTACACCTCAAATTTGTGTATACGCACACGCTATATTTTGTGCACTGATTTCAGCTTTTGTGTTAAATTGAAACATAAGAAATATAATTGGAGAGCCAAAATGAAACATATAAAATAGAGTTGGGGGCCAAAATGAAACGAGATTGAGATAGAATACCAAAACAAAAAATGGGGCCAAGTTAAATGGGTTGCATATGTATTTGACCAACATTTTATTTACAGCTAATATTAGAAACTCGAATGGAGTTCATTGGGAAACTTGCCTTCAATAGCCTTAATTATAAGGGTATTTGATTAAATTAACCTGATTTATTACTTAAGGAATCTCAATTCTTACTTAATTGAGTAATTAAAGACTACATACCTCACTAGAATAGAAAGGGTGGAATTAGAAAAAGATGATTAATGTCTCCTTGATATTATGAAGTGATAAATATTTAGACCAAATTTTTGGCTAAAAGTCAAATAAAAAGGACTAAAAGAGTAATAATTAGAAGTGATGGCCAAGAAAGATTATTCCACAATAGTACAAAAATAGCCATTTGCCCCTTTGTCACAGACAAGTAGCATTAACATTGGGCAGACATAAGCCAACTTACTTCCTCTGGCAAATGCTTAAATAGGAGACATTTATCATAATTATGACAGTAAAAATAATTATTAATATTAATATTATTAATAACTCCAGATCTTAAGTAAAGATTTACTTGGGATCTAAAAATCAATGAGCTGGCTTAGTTCCTTTGGATATGAAAATTTTCAGAGTATGTTTTATAAGAAGAGTTCATACCTATAGTTGTTTTGTTCTTGTTGTCATACATTGTCAACCCTCTGATTTTTTGGATTCTTTTAAAAATAATAATAATAATAATACAAAAATAAATAAGGGCTACATCCTTAACTTTTTTAGCTCACATGATTTTGTGTCTACTTGGTTGTGTTTATCTTATTCTTGTTGGCAATTAGTTGTCAGACTTGTAAACCTTGCAATTTTTGCTTAGTGTTTATTTGCAGCTTTAGAAATTTTTCAAATATTTATGTTGTGCGGGCTCTTTAAAATAGTTATTGTGTTTATGTCGGATCCTCTAAAAATGCATTAATTTTGAAGGATTCGACACACACCCCTTCGATTTTTTCGGAGAGTTCGAGCAACATAGCTGAAACCATTCCAGGACTAAACTTCAAGAAGTTTTAGGTTGGAGTCTGTGTACCCTCAAAATCGGATAACAGTTAAATTTATAAGTGATTTCAATGATATGCGAATTAATTTGATACAAGACGATAAATTGAGTTAGAATAAACAAATAAAGATATAGTAAATTCAAATCACACGAGAAGGATGGTTCCAGCCTTAGTGTAACGTCCACCCTCGATCCGGGCTCATAGTGGCCAATATTGATGAACAAGAAAAAGAACTTTCAATAACACTAAAAATTTGCTTTCAATTGCGTATTACAATGTCTCTAATGAATTATCAGACCCCTCCCCCACCCCACCCCTCTTTGTATAGCAGGGGAGTCTTACTCTAGGTACAACTCCATAAAAGGTAAAATATCTTCCGTTTAACTTATTGCCGGTTCTTCATCGATACGAGTCGAGACCCACGCCGTGATATCCGTCCGGTCACTACAGCCTTCTGTTGATCGTGCTTGATTGCCCAATAATGTTCTCCGATGTCTTTTAGAGTTAGGACCAATCCCGGATCATGACCCCGATATTCTCGAGGATGGGCGTCATGCCCCCGGACTCTGACTCAATGTGACTCTTGCCTCGATTCCGGTCCCTTATCATCATGTCTCGAGCTTGGCTTTTCTCATCGGAGACCAGGTTATACAATAAGCCCGGTTTTACCTCCATACAAAGTCCTTGAAAGAATTTCTTTGATAGGAGCGTCGTTGCTTTTAATAAGCGTTACGCGATGCAAATACAAATTAACCATGATCACAATGCAAGTATCGAACACTAGGTGAGCAAGAAAAAAACTTAAATATTAATAGCTATTTTATAGTGCTTGCAATGGAAAGAAATACACTAGTAAATATCTTATTAGGTCTTTCACAATTGGATAATTGGTCCTAAGACCACTGTAGGAGTTCAAGTTAGAACCAAATCTTTTTTTTTTTTTTTTTTCATTTCTCAAGATAGGAGTATTTTATCAAGTATGTACTGTCATACTACTAATCTTAGGGGGCCGTTTGGTTTTTAAACAATTTATTTTAGGATTAGTTATATCTTAGAATTATTATTCGGGATTAGTTGTACTGTAAGTTTATTTCAATCAAACGTGGGATAAATTTATCTCAAATTTAATTTCGAAATTAATTATCTCTTGTCCCTCATACCGAACGAGCCATACGAATGAAAAAGATTCTAGTGGGGTGAACCTCGGGCCCGGGGGCGATTTTTAACTTTTTAGGTAAAACTTTGGAAAACTCATTTTCATGCATTGGGGTTGATTCATTTAGCGTTTATTGATGTAATTAAGTAATTTGTGATTAGATACGAGCTAATTGGCGGTGGAATCAAGGGGTAAAGCTATAATTGAGACTTGAGTTGTGTTCAAGGCATCGGGGTAAGTGTTTGGTCTAATCTTAGTTTGAGGGATTATGAGTTGTGTCCTGATTGCTATTTNAAAATTCATTTTCATGCATTGGGGTTGATTCATTTAGCGTTTATTGATGTAATTAAGTAATTTGTGATTAGATACGAGCTAATTGGCGGTGGAATCAAGGGGTAAAGCTATAATTGAGACTTGAGTTGTGTTCAAGGCATCGGGGTAAGTGTTTGGTCTAATCTTAGTTTGAGGGATTATGAGTTGTGTCCTGATTGCTATTTGTTTCTTGTTGAGTACGATGTATATGCATGTTGACGAGTATTTATACGCTGGTGTCAAGCATGACCGTAAGTCTTATATTGTGATTTTAATGATTTCGTTGTGTTATTCATGCCTTGGTGAAGATTTCTATTTATTGTGTAAAGTTGTGGAAAGAATTGTGACTTATGAACACTGATGAGCGACGGCTCAAGTTGTATAGCGAATTGTGAAAGTACAAGTGAGAATTGAAAGAGATCATTATGTTGCCCCCTTGCCGGGCTATTTGTTGAGTTGTGGTTCCCTTGCAGTTTGTTCTTAACCGATGTTACAGATGCTTAGGTTGATGATTCTTTGTGTTAGGTGTTGTAACGAGTTGGATTATAGCTGAGGCAGTTAGGTATTGTAACGGGTTGGGTTATAGTTGCGGTAGTTAGGTGTTGTAACGATTTTGGTTATAGCTGAGGTAGTTAGATGTGGTAATAATTTTGGTTATAGTTGAGGTAGTTACATGTTGTAACAAGTTTGGTTATAGCTGTTCCTCCCTTGCAGGAATGTTTGTTGATATTATTGTTCCCTTGCCGGGATTCCTTGTGATTATTGTTGACTTGTAAATGGGAGCCTGCCACAAGATATAATGAAATAGGAGCGGGTGGTACGCCTACCACAAGATATAACGAAATGGGAGCGGGTGACGCGCCTGCCACGAGATATAATGAAATGGGAGCGGGTAGTACGCCTATCACAAGATATAATGAAATGGGAGCGGGTGGCATGCCTTCCACGAGATATAACAAAATGGGAGCGGGTGATACGCCTACCACAAGATATAATGAAATGGGAGCGGGTGGCACGCCTGCCACGAGATACATGAAGTGGGATCGGGTTGCAGCCTGCAACAAGATGTGAAAAGAAAGTGAAATCTTCCTTTGTTTTCTTTATTCTTGCTAGTGGTTGGATTTAGATTCCTTTATAGTTCTCTTGATATTCTGTTTTACCTGTTATTCCCCATAGCATGTTTCCTCCTCCCACTTCGATTGGTTATTTCCTGTATTTCTTTTTCGTTGTATATATATTTGAACTGCACAGGTTTATTTGATAGTCTGGTCCTAGCCTCGTCACTACTTCGCCGAGGTTAGGTTAGATACTTACTAGCACATGCGGTCGGTTATGCTGATACAACACTCTACACTCTTTTGTGTAGACCCCAGTGGAGTAAACTTCGCGGTGGAATTGCTGATTGTAGCCATCACGACGCACGAGGATAAGAAATCCGAGTCGTGACATGGGGCGAGCTTCTCCCTTTAATGGCTTTATGCGATATGAGTTCAGATTAGTTATAGCCTGGATGCGCATACTGTACACCGAGTGAGAGAGGAAAAAAAAGGTGCATGTGAT
>MU688506.1:61396-80028 GCA_026770625.1 Nicotiana glauca | reverse complement strand
GGTTAATACATGAGAGGATCCCAAATATTTCTACATTTTCTAAAGAAAATTCACTATAAAGTCTTAAAAATATAAATAAAATTTATATATTTATATGACGGTTTGGTTCGGGTTTTTTTATTCAATATCAAAGCAAGTCAAACCAAACCTAGTCGGGTTTTTTAATCGGTTCAGTTTGGTTTTTCGGTTCGGTTTGAACACCCCTAGTCCTGATATTTTATTTTAGTGATTCTTTGTTTATCTAATGTTCATCACACTTGTGGATTCATGATATAGAATCAGTAAATTTGTATTTTGAGAGAGAGAAGCGAGAGATGGAACACTAAAGCTACCATTTCAAAAGATATACATGACAATATACAAAACTTTGTTAGGACTTGAGCCCATATACATTACATATACAAAGAGTAGAAAAATAGGAAATCCTATTTAGTCAATATTTAAAAATCCTAACATAAACATGCCGAAAATCCAAGCATTTTTTTTGGCAAAATAAAAACAAGGCATGACTCTACTTGAAGGGTTAGTTAGTACTAGTATATTTGATGCAAAAAAAAGGAAAATGAAAAGGAAAAAAAAAACAAATCAAGAAAAAGGAATGAAATAAATTTTCTCCCTACTTCCTATATAATTTCCCCTTGCAATTACACATTTAATTCTACTTTCATTTTTTTCTCCAAGAAAATATATGCACTCATCACACACCAAAATATAGACATGTCAAGAACTTTTGACAATTATTGGGTTGGACAACCGTTGTTGAAAGATGATAGGTGCACCATACTGAGGGTGAAGTAGCATCAAAACCGTTGGAGCATGTTTATATTGTGGAGATAATCGTAACGTGAACCGTTGGAGTATAATCGCTAACGTTAACTTGGTCTGCAAGATGGCCAGGTTTTGACCTATGCACTGGCGTACTCCGAGCCCAAAGGGAATGTACGCCACAGGATGCTTAGCGGCTCGCGCTACTCCCTCAGAAAATCGAGCAGGATTAAATTCATTCGCGTCATTGCCCCAGATCGTTTGATCATGGTGAACTGCTAGAATCGGGATCAAGACTTCGGTCCCTAGCGGAATTTTACAACCTCCAAGATCCACGTCAGCCTTTGCTCGTCTGATCGTTGCAACGATCGGTGGGTAAAGACGTAAGGACTCATTGAGTATCATGCTCAGCTGCAACACCAAATCATAACCCCATTAGAAAAAAAAAACCAAAAAAAAAGAAGAAAAAGTTTAGTTAATAATATTAACTGTGTTATCACAATGACAGCTCTCAAACTAATTGCCAATAGAGCAATCTTGTTCTTAACTTCTACTTTGATGGAATCCACACAAGTGGTAGTACAACTCTTTGTTTAAGAAAAAAATTATAAACTAATTCCCCTTTTTGGGTAATAAAAAAAGAACAAAAAACAGTACTTTGGTCATATTCACTTATTAGTAAGCATAATTAGCTAATTACTAAATGACAAAAAGATGCATATTTTTTTTTTTTGGTCTTAATTGCACATTCTTGAATAATATGAAATAGTCTAATGAATGAGGAAAGGAGAGGACCTACATACAAAAAATTATCAACGATTCGTTATTTACACCAAATTAATAAATGTGAGATGTATTTTCATGATTAAATAACATATTTTATTACTTTAAGTCGTAAGTGACATAAACAAAAAAATATCAATGATCCGTTATTTATATCGAATCAAAAAATGCAAGATATATTATTTAAAAAATAATATTTTCCATTATTTTAAGATAACTGATGTAAATACTGAGTGCGGACAAATAATTAATGGGATAGACCTACCATCTTAAGTTTGGCAAGATCATCTTTGGAAGGAATGTCACGTGAGCCGCACACCTTGGTCACTTCGTCACGTGCTAAGTCCTGCCACTGTGGATGCATAGCTAGCAAAACGGTCGTCCACGTCAGCAAATTCGACGTCGTTTGTTCACCAGCAAAGAAGAAAGTTTTGCATTCTTCAGCAATATCATTTGCAGTAATCATAGAGGAATTAATTGCAGAATTATGATTAAGAGGACTATTAATGGATGATAATGATGATTCCTTCATGCTTGCTTGAATCATTAGGCCTAATAAATCTTTTGGCCCATTTTCTTGCATTTCTTTCCCCCAATCCTCTGTCCTTTCTTGAATCAACTTCATTAACGATTTCTTAATCTCCGCGTCCAGTTTCCACGATTTGATGTTTCGTCTTGTGGGTAGAAACCTAAAATGGTCATTAATTAAAGGAAGGAAAAAAAGACGAGTAAGTTAGTACTTTTTCGACTATTACTTTAGTAGTGATATCCTTAAAGTGGTCATTTGCACAAATGGCCTTTTTTTATGCCACTTTTTAAATTTTGTCCATCGCTAATTCAGTGGACTAACTTTATCTGATTTCAAAGGCAAAAATTTAGTTCACTTAATAACGGGGCATTTGCGCAAATAGCCTTTTTTGATGGCATTGTTTAATTTTGACCATCGCTACTTGAGTGAACTAACTTTATCTATTATCAAACCACTGAATTAACAGAGCATTTGTCCAAATAGCCTTTTTCATGGCACTATTTAAATTTAGTCCATCGCTACTTCAGTGGACTAACTGTATCCGCCGTTTTCAACGGAAAAAATTAGTCCACTGAGTTAACGGGGACGAAATATAAAGAGTGGTCTTAGAAAAGGCTATAGATGCAAATAATCTGACTTAGAAAAATAGAATTAATTTGTACCTGTAGCCAGGTATGAAGACTTTTTGAAAAGCTTCAGAAGCTAGGACCATTTGTTGAGCTTGTAACCTAAAAATAGCTTTTCCTTGTTCATAACTGCGACCAAAAGCTGTTTGTGCTACAATATCTTCTGTTAAAGTTTGGAACCATTCTGATACTTCAATTTCTATTTCTTCATTCTTTGAATTTTGTGTCAATTTCTCCAACATTTCAATTACTTTGCTTGCTGCCCCTGGTATTAACAACTGTAGCAAAAATAAAATAAAAAATAAAGCAAATTAGTAATTTTCTTGTCAAATAAAAAAAAAATATTATATATATATATATATATATATTCTGTAGTTTGTATATAAAAATTATATAAAATTTATACATTTTTCGACTGCCGAATATAAATAATTTCTGGGGGCAGGCAAAAAGTTAAAAAACCCCTAAGAATTTCCTAAGTAACCAGAACCCACTGATCCGACTAACTGAATTCTTGTCATTAAAAGTCCACTATAGGTGGTTTTAGCGCCCCTATCTTAGATGACTTCGTTCCCGGGGCTCGAACATGGATACCTATTTTTTTTTTTAAATAAGATAAAAAAAAATTAAAAAAATGGAAAAAGAAAGGAAATTTACTTACTTTGAGATTTTCCATATGGAAGGTAGGGGTAATAATTTTCCTATGATGAGCCCATTTTTCACCTTTGAGACTAAGTAAACCATCTCCTTCAAGTTGTCTAATTAAAGGGTGAGCTTCATTTTTCTCATAAAATTCAGATTTTGTAGTGAAAATTTCTCTAATAAGATCAGGATCAGCTACGGCCAAACGTGGTGTTGGTCCAAACCACACTAGAAATGTTGCACCTGCATTAAATATAAATGAAATTAATTACATCTCCAATATTAACAACCAAAAAAAAAAGACTGCACCTCATTAAATAATTAAATTCTTGAAAATCAATACTAGTAATAATGAGATGGGAAAAATTTTACACAAAAAAGGAAATGACAGAAAGCAACAAGTATTTATTAACAAGTTATCACAAAAATAGGCAATGATTCAGAGAGGATGGATATAGTGTAGACCCTACAACATAAAGGGAAAAAAGAGAGAAAAACAAAAGAAGAGGGTAGAAAAATGACAACTCAAAAAAAACTAACAACTTCATCAACAAGAATTTAAGTTACACAAAATCTAAAAGAACTATAAAGACAAAATGAAACAGAAAAATAAATAAAGTTCATGAAAACCCCATGACTATGATGTTCCAAAACTTCAAAAACTTTTGAGAAATTATAGTTCTTGGACCACAAAAAAAAAATATAATTAAAATATATTTTGGAAAAATAAAAAAAAGGAAATAAAGAGAAAAATTTAAAATGATGCAGCAGTATTCTGAAACACTGAACTTCACAACTTCACCAACTCATCAATTGCAGAAAGAAAAGGACATAAAGAGCTCTAAAAAACAAAGTACAAACAAGAATCCAGCTTTCATATTTCAAGCTCAAATATCACAACAAAAACACAAATTACAGCCAAAAAAAAAAAAAATGGTTTCAAGAAAACCAACAAATTACATAAAGATATCAACTTTTTTAACATACTAAGAAAAAGATTTAAGACAAAAAAATTTAAAACTTTTTTTAATGGTTTCAAGAATACCATTAAAAAGTACATAAAAACATCAAAAACTGAATTTTATTTTTTCTGAATTTTGAGAATATTAAGGAGAAGAAAATATTAAACTTACCATAAATTTTCTTCCAATGATGATAGAAAGAGAGAACTCTAGGAAGAATATTATGAGAAGAATAAGGCATAGTTTGAGAAGAAGCCTTTAACATAAGACTAACAATTTCCTTAGCATTTCCAATGAAGAATTTATAAGGAGGTCCTCTAATGCCTTGTTTGGCAAAATGTTCTTCAATTTTCCTTGGCCTTAACCATAAATAAGCCACAACCCTAATCATAATAATTGAAACCAAGAATGAAAATCCAAGAATCTTGAAAATTACTTCTTTCTCCATTGGAATTCTTTTAGCTAGCTATTTTTTTGAAATATTTAGCTAGCTAATAAGACACCCTTTTTTTTCTTGTGTTGTTGCTGCTGCTGCTTCTTATTAGTTTCTTTGAGTGATGTGTTTGTGTTATATGTTTGCTGCTTCTTTCTGAGTGTCTTCTCTTTTTAATGTGCCAACAAAGTTTGTGAGAGAGAAAGGAAGAAAGAGAGAGAGAAGTTTGTTTGGCAAGGCCAACGGCGTAGGGGCCGCCATTGGAATTATAAGGGTCAACGAATTAAATAAAAAAATTCTTTTTATTTTCTTTTTATAACCGTGATCTTTGAGCCAGCTTGCTCGTGTTTCGACTAATTTTATAGGATAGTTTTACTACGTCTCACCAGTACATATACATGGATGGGATACTTGTTGTCTTTCAACATATATGTGTCGAACCGGATAACTATTACCTTCCACCAGTACGAATATCGACAACGATCAAACATCTCTATAACATCATCCCTATATGACAGTCATTCACTATCAAAGTCATGTTTTTCTCGAACTAATTTTATATTATGTTATAATATATTTCTTTTATAACAACACTTCACTATAACAGCTAAAAAATATAGTAACAAATAAGACTGTTATAGAGAGGTTTGAGTGTATCTGTCCACCAAAACTTGATCTTTGTCCAAGCCAATTTGCTCGTCATCTCGTGTTTCGACTAATTTCATTGAGTAAATTTACTACGTCTTACCAGCATAGATACTGGGACGAGATAGCTGTTACCTTCCATCAGAACACGTATTGAAACGGGATAGTTGCCAACTCCCACTAGCACGAATATCGGATAACCTTGTCTCATAAAACTTGAACAAATAAAAAAAATATCATATACTAAAACTCAAATATAATTTGTTTTTTATATTCTTACTCTATCGGTTTATATCAAGCCACGTAGGGCCAATTCCACATTTAAAATTTTCAAGTAACGGATAAACATGCGCAAATTATGCCGAGGTTGACGGCCCGCTCCAACAGAAATGTAAATTGTGCACTGCCGATGGTCGAGCGGCACGAACCATAGATGCATCTATTCTCACCGAGGCGTTCGTCCCGTTCCGTAAATAAATGTATATCCTGCTCGCAAATCATCCATGCGACGCATGCACACACAAAATACATGCTCAATCAGTCAAATAAGAACTTATCGGGGAATATTTATTTAAATAAAACCAATTCTCCTTTAACAATTTAAGAAATGAAGTCTAATCTTGATAGAAATTTACTTACTAATTCGATGTGAGTTAAACAATTCAAGCTACCAATGGGTTCACAATTAATCCACGTGGAACATGCTTTTGGGTCCTAACTACCCGGTAAATAGCATAATAGTAGCTACGCACGGACTCTCGTCACCTCGTGAGTACGTAGCCCCCACAAATAGGAGCACATAATCAATTACTTCACCTATGGGGTAAATTTCCCCTCACAAGATTAGAAAGGAGGCCCACCTCGTTCCGAAGACTCATAACCGACATTCTACATTCTTCCGAAGGCTTGAACCAACGCACAATGCACCAAAACTAGCCAATGATCATACAAATCCATTAATATACGCTCAACTATTTAAGCTAGCTTGTGCTTACCTCAACTAATTTCACAACATAAATTAGCTACTTTCCAACATAGATATTATGATGGGGCACCTGCTATCTCCCATTAGCATAATTATCAGGTAGATCTATCGACTAAGATGTGGACAAATGAGAAAAAAACACGTACTAATATTTTCGACTCGTATTTTGATACTTCATAATTCTCAACTCACTTTATTAACCATTAGACAACATATTTGGTGCAAATTTTTTTTAATGTATATTAAATTGTTTTTTTTAATATAAAGTATTGTAACTTTTTTTGAGACAATGTTGCCCTTGTCTTTTCAAAGTAGTTTCATTATATCCCTTTGAATCTATTTTGGCTTTTTCAACTTTACATAACAATATGAAAATGAAACCGGCCATTGCATTTCTGATTACGGCAGAACCAACCAACATCAAAATTGATGGGCTGGCTATAACTAAAAGTCTTATGACCATTTCTTTTCTTCAATAAAAATTCAATTTCAACTCAAAAATCTTGAATTCTTCTACTCTAGTTATAAATTTAATTCCATTATGAAAAGTTGGACTTTCTTCATTGACTGATAAAATTAAAATTTTGAGAATTAATTTAACATGCAACCAGAATTATATATCAACCTCAAGCAAGTCATAGTCGATTATATGAATCATCAATTGTCGTTTTATTTATGTTCATCTCATATTCTAAATTGTAAGGATTCATTAATGTTGAAAAAAGCTATTGGGTCGAGTCCACCTATAAGGGGTGCTCTTAGCCTAGTAGTTTGTTCTCCTCGTCCTAAAGTTTACTTATAACCGATAATTAAACCATTATGGACGTAGAGAAAGGAGTTTTTGTTAATGTTTCTTATTGGAAAAAACGACGACTAATGTTAAATTCTTATATCTGGTAGAGGATATTCATGCTATGGAACCCAAAAATTCTTCCGCTTTGTAATAATTCCTACAGACCAGGAACTGAAGCCGTAGTTACTGCAAATCCGCTTCCGCAAGGAAAAATCCGTAAGTCTCCTAATCTAGTATTTTTCGGTTTAATACTTCAATTACTAAATTGATTAATATTATATTGGATGTCAGCTAACCGATACGTACCTCTTTTATTCGGGCTTTAAACCGACAATATGAGCAAGATCACACTGGTGACTCATGAAAATTAATATAGCATGCTTTGGTAAAAAAAGATGATGATATGGATGATCTAATTAATGAGTATTATTATTCTAATATGTTTTGATTAGGTGTATGGCAATTTCAATCACAAGCATCAATTCATGGCAAGCTTAGGAGATAACAGACAGGCATGAGGTGTAAACTTGCTACTATTATTTTAGGAATATGTTGTCACATGTTATCTAATTTTTTGCAACTACTAACAACCCTCTTCCCCCCCTCTACCCCAACTAAAAATAAATAAAAAAATCTAATATAAATAATAAAATAGAAATAGAAACTTATAAAAGGAATGTTAATCCATACAACTCAAATCATTTTTAGTAAATAATACATGGTGTTTCCCTTGAGAAAATATCCTAAGGAATCCTGAATAAACACCATGTATTATTTACCAAATATAATTGAGTTCTATAAGTTGACATTCCACCTATAATTGAGTTCACTTGTTACGTGTTCTATTCATAGGAATTTTATATTTTTCTCATTTTCTGAACCATGGATAAAATAAAACAAAAATATCAAGAAAAAAAAAATATTGTTTTTAGTTTAAAATCTCAAAATTAGTGTTAGCATTTTGAGCTGAAATATTAATCAAAATTGATGAGGACCAGTTTTTTTATTAGATTTCTCATCCGATATTGGTACTTGTTCTGGGACACGATTAATAGGAAGCCGGAAAGTCCTACTTTGAAAGGTAAAGCAATTTTTACTAAAGACGACTATATATCTAAGACTATTTACTCATCCACCGTAACCTTTGATGGTATGAGAAAACCAGATATTTGGCCTTACTACCGGTCTTTTTGCTTTTTCTAATATTTTATTTTATAATTTATTTCCCATCCTTTTCTAAATGGAAGACTTCTTCATAAAATTGAACTATTGTTAGTAGGAGCTGTATATTTATTTCAATATGCCGCCCATTATTTTTTTAAAATATCCTTGTTCGCCAGACACGTAAATTTATTACTACAAATTATTATTATTATTATTATTATTATTATTATTATTATTATTATTACTATTACTATTACATTTTATTATTAATTATTTCTAGTACTAATTTCAATAAATTGCTACTATTATTACCGTATAAAGAAATATTTGACTTTACTAGCATAATTGTTGGTGATGAGTCATTAGAGGTAATATAAATTAAATTGCATCAACTAGTCCAAACGACGCGTTCATCTTTTTATTAAATATTTTTAGAATAGAAAATTAGTTGAAGAGTCATTTCAAGTATATAATGTAAACTAACTAACCAATTTTTTTTTTTTTTTTTTTTTTTTTTTTTTTTTTTGTGTTTCTTTCTAATTTCTATGTGATATGACTTTCTTTACTTTCAATGGCCAAAATTCTTTGAAAATTTTGGTATTCTAAACCAAAAACGCGTCATGCTTTTCATGCATTGAGTTGAATATGTGAAAATGAAAGCATGAATAGTATTATATGTATGGACATATGATGTGAAAAATAGTTAATTAGGTGGTCCGTTTACAATTTTATTTTTTACGATTCAATTATTCGATATCTGAAGTATAGTTACTTGAGTAGGTTGTCCATTAAGAGAATAAAATCGTTACTTCCTTTTAACATAGGAAAGAAACGAGTTGACCAGACAATTCAAGCTTTATTAGTAATTATACGAGCGTCCAGATCAAGACTATAACACACTTCTCGAAGGTGAAGAGATCTCAATCATATCGTTGCACCTTTCGATAGCAAAGTTGACTATATTCATTAATTTTCATGTGTGATTCACAACGTCAACCACAATTACATGCACGAAATAGTTGTCTATATTTCAGGATGAAATCTAAACAAATGAGAAAAAGAAAAAAACGTGTAACTTACCAAAAAAGTTAAGTAGTTAGAGACTCAAAATGTGTAACTTATCACGCTGGAACCCGACCAATCCAGATTCGTGCCGGAAAATTCTACTAGAGGGTAAAGTGTTATCTAACAAAGGGGACTCCATACCCAATGCTCGAACCTGACGTCTCTGATTAATGATGAAAGAGTACTTACCATTCCATCACAACCCTTGTCGGTAAAACTGTAGATTTTTCAGCCATGTAATGGTGGGATCTAGTTTTTCTAAAATTCAAGATAAAATTATATGAAAACTTATGTCGCAGAGCAAAAAATACCCTTTTATCCTAACTAAAAAATTACAGTCCGAGTTCCGTGTATAAAGTTATCTTTGTTAATTAGAGAGCGCTTAGTCGTAATAGGGGATTTTTCGGTGCGAATCAGGATTTAGTAAACTCCCAATGCGGATTCTAGATACCGAATGAGAACCAAAAAGCAAAACTATAATTATTGACTTATTGTCATCTGTCATGCTGCATATTTTGTCACGATTTTGCGTTTGATAATTATTGACCATTACGAGACAAAGTTTCACATTTCTGATTCTTGTTGATTAGGTGCTAAACATTCTTGCATGTGATACAAATTTTGTTTGCTCTAAAGATTAATACTATGAATTCAGTTTAGATTTAATTAATCTAATTATATATTTAACATCAGTCTAACTTAGGGTCATTTAATTTACTATGCTAGCTTTCTGTAAGCAAGCCATTGCTTCAGAAAATTTGATTTTTTTTCCTTCTAATAAAAAATAAAATCAAAATTTTATGTCAAATGTTTTGATACAAAAAAAAAGAAAAAAGAAAAAAGAATATAACTATACTTCAGTCTCTAACAAGTTGAAGTCGCCATGTTTTGATACAAAATAACACCGCACAAGTTTCATTGGAATTTAACCTGAATAGCAGCTCACCAAGCGCTTAAGCTAAAAATAGCTGGCATATATATAATTCATATGTAAAATGTATAATGAGTGTATAATTATATATATCGGCTAGAAAAAGTAAACAATGAATCTGCCCGGTTATTTGTGTAAAGATCCTGATGATATCTTTGCTTGTTGAACATTGCTACTAGAGACTAAGTATAAATACCTAAATTGTTTGTATTTTAATTATATAGAATGGAAATATTTGATCATACCTTGAGGTTTTAAATGAGAAAACGATGGATAAAGTTCTTACAGCCCTTTTTCAAGTGGACCAAATATCTCTTGTTTATTGAGTGAAAGGAACAAAGAGCAATACATATAGGTACAAGTCAAGAATGTAGAAAATGTGTTTGACTTAAATTCCAACCAAAATTATGACCTGCTACACAAATAGAATGTTGAATTGAATCAAGGTCCATAAAGACAAATTCCCTTTGACAGTTAAGTAATTCTTCTCTAACCTTAGACAAATCATAATTATTATCAAACATTCTCAACACCTATTTTACAAATGATTTATGCAATGAATATATTAGTCATCGCCTTTGAAATATATATACATATAGGCGAATTCAAGATTTTAAATCGCGAGTATGAAGTATTACATATTTATGACGGTGAATAAGAATTTGATAGAGATACATATTTTTGTAATAATTATATTTAACTATAAAAATAATAGGAACTTATAACGCAATATTTGTTACGGACATATTCGTATGGATTTATGACGATTTTATGACGAATTCATCGATGTAGACGGAATTTGTGACGATTTCTGATGATTTAATGTCTTTCCTCACAAAATCTCAGTGACGCTTGAATTGTGACAAAAATCTTCTCTAACAAATCTTATTTTTTTAATAATCGTGGTGTTAAGGCAAGTTTGCGCGTATCTCAGACTTATTCAATGAGATATTTGTCACCTTATGCCAGCACATGTATCTGATAATTTTGCCCACCATGAATTGGATAGATAGGAAGAAATCATCTAATAATTTTACCAATACTTGCCTTGAGCCGAAGGTCTATAGTCTATCGACTTGCACAAGATATAGGTAAGGTTTGCGTACACGCTATTAGTGGCGAAATTAGGAATTTCCTCAAGGGTGTTCAAACTTGAAAGAAGTGAAAAAAAAAATTTGTAAGACGATGTTCAGTATATGTTATATACCTCTAGAACCTAATATTTTACCTATATACGAAAGACAAGTTTTCGATGAAGGATAGTCAATTGACCACCCTTTAAAATATGTGCCTTCGCCCTTACACAGTACCCTTCCTAGATCCCACTTGTTAAGTTTTGCCGTATATATTATTATTGTTACTGTTGCTTTTGCCTTCAGTTAGATTTGAACCCGAGACCTCTTACTGTATAAATAAGATACAAATTGAAGGTAGTGATTGCTAAGGCCTCCTTTGTCCCTAGTTTACAAATGTCATTAAGGGAAAAAGGTGAATAAGGATTAATATGTTGGAAAAAAAGAACTTTTGGGAGAATGAAGAGGGAAATATTAACCTTTTTTAATAATCGTGGTGTTAAGGTCAGTTTGTGCGCAACTCAATCAAATCAATGGGATATTTGCTATCTTCTACCAACGTAAGTATCGGATAACTTTGCCCATCATGAATTAGATAAATAGGAAGAAATCATCAAATGCTTTTGCCAATATTTGTCTTAAGCCTAGGGTATATCAAAACCAGACTGTCTAATTATATAAGGTATGAGTAAGGTATGCGTACACACTACCCTCCTTAGATCTAATTTATTAAATTTTATTGAATATATTATTATTGTCACTGTCATATTTGCCTCCAGTGAGATTTGAACCCGAGACCTCTTAGTGAATAGATAAGATAAAGTTGAAGGTAGTGAGTATTGAGGCCTCCTTTGTCCTTAGTTTACAAATGTGAGGGAGGGAGAAAAAGTGAATAGGGACTAATATGTTGGAAAAGATAACTTTTGGGAGAATGGAGAGGGAAGTGGCACAAAGTGGGATTTAATTTTATTTATTTTTGGAATTTTGCTCTTAAATTTATGCACATGGGAACAAGAGTGACTACTTAAGGGGTCTCTTTTGGTGGGGAAAATATGCTGTGGAAGCCCCAACAAAGAAGGGCAACTTCCCCTAAATCTTGTCTTAATAATCCCAAGACATGTTTGAGCCATGTGCCCTTTCATGGGTCCTAATTTATTCATACAAACAATCTCAACATTTAGACCTATTTTTTTTTGCCTCTCCTTTGTCTCTCCTAACTAAAATAGTGAGACAGCCTTTTATTTTTTTTGACAAGATTGAAGTGTCTTATTGTCATTTTTATTAACTTGTAATGTATCAAATCTTTGATTCATCTCTATTTTGTGCTTTGTTTTTCACATTTCAAAATTATCACCAAGATATGGTGTAAGATGCTAGGGCGGAGGCAGAAGTCGAGCTATGAATTCGATCGAATTCAGTATTTTTTTCTTAAAAATTGAATTTTGTATTAAGAAATTCATTAATTATATACAAATTGATTCATCTCTATTTTGTGCTTTGTTTTTCAGATTTCTAATTTATCATCAAGATATGGTATAAGATACTAGCATGGGCGGACGTAGAAGTCGAGCTACGAGTTCGATCGAACCTGATAGCTTTTGCTCAAATAGTGAATTTTATATTAAGAAATTTATTAAATATATATACACATTAAACGTAAAACCCAATCATTAACACTTTGAAATCATCATTCTAAAATTCAGAACCCGTAAAACTGAAATTCTAGTGGTTCTACACTTAAGTTCCTAATTTTGAGTCATCAGGGCAAAACACGGGTATCCAAGACTATGTGGATACAATTTATTGAACCTAATATCTAAGGCCTAGCAATTTAAATATAGCTAAAGTAAGGTATCTTATTAATCTCAAAGTTAATTGGTGACTGAAAATATAGTTAATAAGATTGAATTGTAGTTCAATAATTACAAATTTACCCTGCACATGCTTGTCAAATTTGCATGACTTCAGTTCATCTTCCAATTACTTAAAATTTCCAGTAAGAAGGTTCTTGTGGGTTTTTTCTTTCTTTTTTTCCCTTTGTTTATTTTTTTATCTTTTTGCTCGATGTTCAGTATCTGCATTGGGACTAGGCTAAACCAAATGGTACCGCCTCGGCATCACGCAAAAGATGGAATTACTTTATGTCAAGATTTTTTTCATTTTCATGACTCTACAAGATGATCTTTTAATCTATTTTAGTTCACGTTGTCCATCGACATTACCTTAAGACTAGCCTTCTATAGGTAAGTTTTGTAGAAGTTGTCATTTGTGGGGCTTAGGCCTAGAACAGTGGGGCTTACGCCTTACAATGTTCACTTCCATAGGCCAACCTAAGACGTTTTTAGCGCGT
The DNA here is from genome assembly GCA_026770625.1 of Nicotiana glauca. NCBI lineage: Eukaryota > Viridiplantae > Streptophyta > Magnoliopsida > Solanales > Solanaceae > Nicotiana > Nicotiana glauca. The sequence continues at coordinate 66,282 of MU688506.1, read as the reverse complement.
CTCACCCGAGACTCGCCCCAAAAACGAGTTTTAAAACATTATTTGTAACTAAACGACTACTAATACTACTAATATAATAGAAGGTAAGATCGACTTTTATGTAATCGATGCGTCACTTGTTCTCTAAATCCCTCGTAGCTAACAGAATTTAATAATCTGTCGCTAATTTTATCTAGCGATAAATTTTTCTGTTTAGCTATAGAATTTGTACGTCACTAATTTCTGATTTTTTTTTAGTAGTGACTGTTGAGTCAAATACACTTTTCAATTGTATGTAGACAACTTTTTTTTTTTTTTTTTGGTTCAGTATGTAGACAGTTAAATGTTCATTTATTGACAATTTATTTGTTATATCATAGAACTCATAGATCAGCATTTATCCACTGACAGTCCAAAAATCCATCATATTAAGCTTATTACTATTGGGTTTTTGGCTTTTACACTATCTGTGCTCAAGCAGAGATATCAACTCTGAAAAAAAATCTAATTTTGTCCTAAATTTATCTGTTCATTGGCCCAGCTTTACTATTACAAATTTCAGAACTTTAGAAGAAAATAAATCTGCATAATAAAAGGGCCAAAAAAAAAAAAAAAAGAGGACAAAGCAGAAAATGCAATCACAGAAACAATTTTTGGAAGTATCGAAAATTACCAAAATCTATTTAACAAACAAAAGGCTGCAGTTGATGGTGTACCTTTATGATTTTGCAATATTTATCCATTAATTTTTTACTTTTGCTTTTATAAGTTCGTTCTTTCTATCAGTTCTTTTAGTCCCTTTTCTGTGTAAGATGGATAACCAAAAAAGGCTGCCAAACCAGTTGCAGATTTGGAGGACAAAGGTTAAAATCAAGGCAAAATACATTAAAACCCTCCTAAATTCGACATGAATTATTATTTAAAGTCTTAAATTATTCGTAATCTTAATTATCACCCTCAATTTGGCCTTTTAAAAGTCATTATCCCCTGGATGCTGATGTGGCAAAGAGTGTGGGTGCACTCGCCTGTCACGTGGATTTTTCTTCTATATATAACTTTTTCTTAAAAACAAAATATATTTTTACCTTTTTAAGTATGTTGCTTTTTTAGATAATTTTTTTCGAATACAATTTATAATAAAACTTGGATAGAACTACATTATTTAAGCTAAATTTTTTAATTTGGCTAAAAATAATAATGTTTTAGTTAATTTTTTTTTTTGAATTTGACCTGAAACTAAAGATTTATACAATTGAAATAAATAGTCAAGGTATCTAAAAAGTTTTAAAAAAATATATATAGTTTGAAATTAATTATTTTGGCTATAATTTTTTATATAGCTCTAAATTAAAGTCTAAATTTTTTTTTTTTTTACAAATATGACTCGAAACAGTAAAAATACACAGTTGAAATAAATAGTCATTATATCACAAGAAGAAATAAAAAGAGTACACTCTTTTTATAGTTGAAGAAATTGTATTCGGTTGAAGAAATGTCTCATAAAAAGTCTCATGAATTTCACAATATATAAATTGATCATCAATCACTAAAATCTGGATATTTACATTACTCTTCCATAGCAACCAAATCCTACCATTTGTATGTGCATTATAATTGCAACAAGCACTCCAGTCCCTTGCCACTTATTTCATGATTCTAGCAGCCTTCTTTTCTTTAACTCTTGTTTCCAAACATCCACCTTATACTTCCTCAGAAAGAGCCTAAACTCCTTCTGTTTATAGGGCTTATTCATCCCCCTTACATTTCAAGTACAAAGATTCATTCTTGGGTGAAGCTAGAAGGGCCATCGTCCCCTTGTATTGTGTCTGTGACATTCATCTGCAATATTCCAAATCTTTTGCTAGAGCTAATTGATGCATCTGGAGCTTGTTGGATAGCCTTGCCTTTAACAATTGTTCTAGCATTTTGATTCTTATGCCTGATTCCTAACATTTGTTATTTGCCATTTGATTACAGCCTTCTGGCATAGACTGTTTTATCAATACTGTTTGCACACCTTCTATCTCAACTATAGACTATTTTATCAATTCTATTTGCACCCATAATGGACCAACTTCATTCCCCCTATGCTCCTTTGGTAGGCATTTTAGATTATTTTTGTTCTTGTTCCTTTTCCTCTTTGGTTGCTCCTTGAACTCCTTCTCCATTTCCTGCTTGTCCTTCAACCAACATTCATTTGAGTTATGTTCAAATGTGATGTATTCGTAACAAAATTTAAGTTTCCAGTCATATTCAATCTGTTGGCTGATTATCCCTCTTGGAGTTTGCATTTCAAAACTGTTCGGTAGATGATGTGAAATATCAGATTCAACAAGCACTCTTGCATATGATACCTTCTGCATCTCAGCAGTAATTCTATCTGTGTACAGAGGTTTTTCAACAACACTGCTAGCTTGCTCAATACTTCTATAGACCAAAAACCCAATGGAAGTCCCAGAAATTTGATCCATAAAGGAATAACACTCATACACCCTGGGTCAAACTTGAAATCCATACTCCAATGTTGCAGAATCAGAGGTTTGTTATGGTAAGTATACGGTCCAGCTTGTAAAACCAAACCCATTTCCTCAATGTTTTGGAATCTAAAAATGTAGTATCCTTCATCATGATAAAGGATTTGGGACTTTTCAATAAAATTCCAAATATTAGTAATGTAATTGTCCATTGATTTCTCATAAGGATTATCACCCAAAACATACCCAATCAGCGCTGTACTCCAGTAAATTTCATGTTTCCTTGTATCTTCTGCTTCAATTTGCACAACGAGCGTACCTTCTCGTATAGCAGGGGGAACATAATTCAATGTCTTACCCATTTGTGAGCTTCAATTATTATAAATGGTAGGTACTTCTTCCTTATTCCTAATTTTCTCTGAAGGTGCTATTGCTGAAGGAATTTGCACAGTGTTTCCTGCTGTTGAAAATTGCAATCGTCGATGAACTGCCTCCATATTTTCCTTCACTGCATATTGTTCCCCTTCACACTCAATTCCTCCATAATTGGTTGAAGTTTTTGTGGTAGAAAACTTCCAAACATCAATGGCATTAGTTTTTGTTGAATTTCGGTGTCTGGCATAACTGTCGCTCCTTCAATTTCTGCACCTTGAGCTGGATTGTGAAAGACCGTGGGTGCAATTGCCATACCCGCTAGCCATCGCCCAGGTTAAGATTGAGCAGGTGTTTCCATATTTCCTTCATTTTCCTTTGCTTCCGTCTATGATGGAAGCTTCTTCCTTTGTCTGGCTATGGCAGAAGCGTACATTAGCTAAATCTTGCTAAACATGTGCCTACAGCCCTTAATCCTCCATTCTTTTTATTACTTTTTAAATTTGTTGGATTTTTAATATTTTTGCCTTATACTTCTTAGATTTTGATGATCTAACAAACTTATTATCAAGAACCAGATAGAGAACCTGAACCACGTGGTATACATTTCAAATGAACAATGTCCAGTCTGATCTCCAGAAAATAAATGAACAACACACAAGAAGGAACACAAAAGGGACCCGATCCCTTTGGGATCTTCGACAGAAGTACAAGTCAACCGTACAGCTGGAACGTAACAACAAAAAGGGACTATCCACAGCTATTACAAAGAGGAACACAATAGGGACCTGGTCTCTCAGGGTTCTCTGAAAAAAGTACAAGTCAACTAAACAGCTGAAATGCAACTGCAGAAAGTGATTGTCCTCAACTGTACATGCCATAGTGCAGCAATGTGCAGTCACTTCTTATTGAGAAGTAGCGTGTACCATGAATTGACATCATCATTGTGATGTCTTTTGTGGTATAAAAACCTGGTGCAAGACACACGATATTCGATTGCGCATTTAGTGATATTCTCTCAAGCATTAAGGTGTTCATCCGACATTGAAGTCATTAGTGTGTTAAGAACAAGAAGAAAAATCCACTAAAGGATCAGTTTCACAATGAGTCCATGTATATCCGTAGTTGAGTTGTAATCTTATTATTTGTTCTTCATTGTAACTCCTATCTTGCTTTCTTAGAAGCTCTATTTTAGGAAACCCAAAATCCATAAACTTTCTAAGTTTATGTTTGGACTAGGTTTAGTCATAAGTTTAAAGTATTTGTAAGAAGTATTACAAAGTGGCTTGTAATACTAAGATTACAAGTTAGTGAAGTTGAAAGCCTACAAGTGTAGGTCGTGGTTTTTGTCCTCTTGCGTGATATTTTTCCACGTAAAAATCCCTCGTCTCTTTACTTACTGCTTCATAATATTCTCAGTAGAAATTCATAAAGGATCAGGTGGTCTATAGTTTGGTGGACTCATATAAGCTATCAAGATGCCTTGACTATTTATTTCAATTGTATAAATCTTTATTTTCAGGGCAGGTTCAAAAAAAGATTAATTAGAACTTTATTATTTTTAGCTAAACAAAAAAATTTAGCCTAAATAATGCAGTTCTATCCAATGAAATAACATACTTAAAAAAGTAAAAATATATTTTATTTTTAAAAAAAATGCCACCTATATAGGAAAAATCTACGTGCCAGGTGAGTGCACCCACACTTTTTGTCACATCAGCGTCCAGGAGGTAATGACTCTCAAAATGTCAAATTAAGGGGGGGTGTTAATTAAGACCACGGATAGTTTAAGGCTGTAACTAATAATCCGTGTCAAGTTTAGGAGGATTTTAAGGTATTTTTCCTAAATCAAATGTCATGTTGTAATCACTATAGGTTATGGTCGAATAAATAAGATTTCTACACTCTAACATGAAATTTCAAGTTCGAGTCCTATATTTCAAGTTCGAGTCCTATATATATATGTGTGTGTGTGTGTCGATAGCAAAAAAAATATATGTGTGTGTGTCTATATATATATATATATATATATATATATATATATATATATATATATATATA
>MU688506.1:50331-61023 GCA_026770625.1 Nicotiana glauca | reverse complement strand
ATATATACTTATATATATATATATATATATATATATATATATATATATATATATATATATATATATATATATATATATATATATATATATATAGAGACACACACACATATTTTTTTGCTATCGAATACAGTAAGTTTCGATCGACTGGTCAATTTTGTATTTTGCCAAAAAATACATCGGTGTAAAATACTTCCTTCTTGAATGGACTTATGAGGTGCAAATTCAAATTAATCGGAACATTAATATGAGTACCCAACAACTGATGAAAAATCAAATAAAATGATCCTGTTAGGATGCCGGCTATTATATCTACAAGTTTTATTTAATTTACAAACTTTTTTTTTCCTTTCGTAAGAAACCCCATTATATACCCTTTAAATAGTTTGTTGGCATATGTAAGTTTGTTTTGATGATTGACAAAGAAACGCACGTATGAGCCAGGTCCATACACAATGCACACAGACACAGGCAGATTTGAGTACAAGGCATGCACGTGAAGGAGATTCGCATAAGTGGTTATATTTGATATTTCTGGAATGAAAAAGTTGCATATTTGATAAGGAGCAGGACTCCTTACTTGAATTAGAAATCTATCCAAGATAAGGGAGAGAATTAAAGTCGAAGATAACTAGAATTCTTCCATCAAGGAAGAGTATAGCATTAGAACTCTAGTTATTTCTTATTATACTAACTCTATATAAATATCAATTCGTTCTCTTTTACATGTGACGTACAAACGCTGAAGTTAAGCAAGAGTTGAGAGAAAAATAGCAAGGTATTTTTCAAGCAATTCTTGTGTGTTTCAAGTGTGCGAACCCGAGGCTACATGAACTAGATAGAAGAACCAGTTCCAAGTCTTTTATTTTAGTTTAGTTGTAGTAGGGCTTTTGAATTTTACCTTTCAACTTTACTAGAAGCATTTGTACTGGGTACTTTGAGTTGTAATATTCAAGTTAGAGTTAACCTGAAGATTGCCGCAACAACTTGAGGCTGGTTGCCACAGAGGGTTAGAGGTAATCCATAGGTTTATAAGAGTTTTGTAAATATTATTTTTGGTTCATTGATTTAGTGAAGTATTGAAAAAAATCCTACTGGATAGTAGGCCGTGGTTTTTCACCTTCTGAGCCAGATGTTTTCCACGTAAAAATACTTGTATTCTTTACTTTCTGCATTTATTGTTCGGCAACTGTAGTATAAGGATAACATAGAAGAACTAAGTCCTTCTATAATTTGTGCACGCAAAAAATTGGACACCCCATAAATCAACCCCCTCTTGTGTGGTATAGAAGTACAATACATCAATTAGTATCAGAGCCGGTTATCCTTGAAGATGCTAACACCTTAGGAGAAGATCAAGATGATTGCATCACCTGGAAATTGGAAAGGGCAATCTACTGCTAGGCCTCCACTTTTTAGTGACTAGTACTACTCCCAGTAGAAGTCAAGAATGAAAGATCACATTTAGGGAGAGCACTATGAGCTATGGTTCATTCACTGATGGTCCTCTGGGTACTTTGAAGAAAAATGCTAACGGAGTAGATGTGTCAAATACAAGAGATGATTGCAATACCGAGGAGTTGAAGAAGTGGAAAATGAATGCCAAAGCTAATAAGTGGCTTGTTTGTGGGCTTGGACTAGATGAGTAAAACAAAATCAAGGTTGTTCCATTGCTAATCAAATTTGGGACACACTGCAAGTGGACCATGAAGGAAACTCAGGTGAAAATATCTAGAGGAGCTCTACTATCAGTATGAGATTTTTTTTATGAAAGATGGAGAAACCATTCAGGAGGTGTACACAAGTTTCACTACATTGAAAATGAACTAAGTCTCTCAAAAGGATTATCCTAGAAGAAGAAAGAGTTGAGGAGATACTCATTAGGGTTTTGCATATTACTTGGGAAAGCAAGATCACTGCAATCTAGGAATAAAAAAATATTGTCACTCTCTCGTTAGATGAATTGATTAGAAATCTTATTACCTATGAACTTAGGAGACACACTATGAGAATGAATGTACCTAAGAAGGAAAAGAGTTTGGCACTTAGAATCATGGAAGGTTCTGACCTGGGAGATGATCAAAATGGAAATGAACAACAGAGACTTCAAGAAGTACCTAAGGAAAGGAAATGGTACTTCAAGAAGTGGAAGCTACAACAAATCAAGAGCTCCAGAGAAGAAAACTAATGGTGCTGCTACAAGTGTGGAAAGACTGATCACTTGATCAAAAACTGTCCTTTGTAGGAGATTGAATGAAAAAAAAAGAGCTGAGGAAGGAACAAGATGAAGGAACGGGTTCAACCCAAGAAAGGAAACAACAAAGGATCAACCAAGGCTATGGTCGCTGCTTAGGGAGAAAGCTAAGATGATGATGTTGATGATGATGGACAAGCATTAATGGCCATTGGAGAATCTGATAAAGAAACTGATGTAAGTGTCATTCATCTCAAAGATAATATTAAATTTTTGTTTAAAGAAATATTAATTGAGTTATTAGTTGAACTAATTAATGAAATTGAGGATGTGAATAATGAAAAGGAATAGATGTCAAAAGAATGTGTAATTTTGAAAGCTAAGTGCAAAAACCTGGAGCTTAGGGCTTGTGAAGCTGAAAGTGAAATACTGTATTGAAGAACTAGGTTTATGCACTTGATGTAACTGTCGTAGAGATTAGATCTAAAAATCTAAAATTGAAATTAGGGATAGGGAAAAAGAAAGTTGATCACACACAACTCATTCTAGAAGAAAATGTAGGAAAAATAAAAGATGAATTTTATTAGAAGAATGAATTGGTAAGAGTCTCAAAGGAGGTTCTTAACAAGGTCAAGCATGTGTTAGACAGAACTTGTAAATGGAACAAGTCCTCTGATGTACTTTCATGTCTATAAGAACATCATAGTAGAAACAGAATAGGCCTTAACTTTGGGAACTCTGCACCTAAGTGGGATCCCAAAACAAGTACCTCACACTCCCTGAGAACAAGATTTGCACACAATGTGGTAATACGGGTCACTATAAGAGTGAATGCACTGCAAAAGTAAAGGCAAGTCAAAACAACAAACATTTTATTATCGGGAAAAATAGGCTGCCAAGTTGGGCTAAGAAAAATTTGATCCATAATTTTGCCTATAGAAAGGTATCCAAACTAGTTTGGGTTCCTAAAATTAACCCCCGATTCCTTTTACAGATCCAAGTGAAGGGGAATAACCGAATATGATACATGGATAATGGCTGCTCAAAGCACATGATAGGAAGCAAGAACCATTTCCTTTCACTTGAGGACCTTAAAGGAGGTAATGTCTCCTTTTGAAATGGAAAGAAATGTGAGATCATTGGAGTTAGAAAGGTAGGTAAGACTGATTCTCACTTTATTAAGAATGTCTACTTGATAGATGGACTAATGTATAGTCTGATCATGGTACTGAATTTGAAAATGTTAAATTTACTGAATTTTGATGAAGATGCCATAGATCATAATTTTTCCGCTCCTAGGACTTCACAACAAAATGGAGTAGTTGAAAGAAAGAATATGATATTGGGAGAAATGTCTAGGACGCTACTTGCTAGTAAATTTCCCCATAGCTTCTGGGCAGAAGCTGTGAACACTGCAAGCTACATCATAAATAGGTGCATGTCTAGATTTCTGGTTGAGAAGATTCCCTATGGGTTACTTAAAGGGAGAAAGTCAAATATGTCACACCTTAGGGCATTTGGATGCAAGTGCTTTGTGCATAATAATGAAAAATACACCCTAGATAAGTTTGATCCCATAAGTGATAAGGGAGTACTCTTGAAATATTTTTTACATAATAAGATTTCTAACAAAAGAACTATATGAGTAAAAAAAGTGTACATATGTTTTTTTTTATAAAACTAACATTCTTTTTGAGAGTCGGGTACATGAGAAAGAAGCAATTGGGCTGGTAAGAAACTCAAATGAAACCACAACCCAGACTAAAGCTGCACCAGAGGAAGGAACATGTGATGGAACAAGTTCTTCCACCTAAGGAAACTTGATAAGGGTAACTGAACAGAGAAGAATTGATCCTCAAACCTCGAGGGAACCTATCTATGAACCTGTTCCTCAGCAACAGAACATTGAGGGAACATCTAAGGGAAACCAGCTCGTTGTGAAACCTTACAATTATCAAAGTTCTCATCCTATTGGGAACATAATCACTAATCCAACCTCTGGAATCAAAACCAGATCTTTTTTAAAGAACCTCTATGCTTTTGATGCTTTTCTATCTATTATTGAACCGAAAAATATTTTTGAGGCTTTTCAGGATGTAGATGGGTGAATGCAATGCAATGCAATATGAACTCAACCAAATTTGAGAGAATTCAAGTTTAGCATCTTGTACCAAGACCCAAGCATAGATAAGTGATTAGCACAAAATGGGTCTTCAAAAACAAACTTGATGAAGATGGAACAGTTACAATGAACAAGGCAAGATTGCTAGTTCAAGGTTATAGTCATGATGGAGGCATTGACTAAGATGATACTTTTGCTCCAATTGAAAGATTGGAAGCAATTAGACTCCTTATAGACTTTGCTGCTTATATGGAATTCACTCTCTATTGGATGGATGTCAAAAGTGCCTTCCTTAATAGCTATCTAAAAGAAGAAGTATTCGTCAACCAACCTCCTGTCTTTGAGAGCAAGGAATGTGCGGATCATTTATACAAGTTTGACGAGGCATTTTATGGGCTCAAGCAGGCTCCAAGAGCATGGTATGAAAGATTGTCGAATTCTGCTTGAGCGTGGCTACAAGAGAGGTAAAACTGACAATACTTTGTTCTTGATAATAAAAGGTAAGAATATCTTGGTAGTTCGGATATATGTTGATGATATAATCTTTGGAGCAACTACAGAAAAGTTAAGTAAAGAATTGCTAAGCTAATGAGGAGTGAGTTTGAAATGAGTATGATGGGTGAGCTTAATTTCGTTTTAGACTTACAAATTAAACAAAAATCAAATGGAACTATGATCTATCAACAAAAGTAAGTGAAAGAGCTACTTAAATGTTTAAAATGAAAAACTCCAAAGAAATTGACACTCCTATAGCAACAACCACAAAACTAGATATAGATGAACTTGGTTCATCCATTGATAAGAAGATCTATAAGGGTATGATTGGATCTTTGTTATGTCTCACTACTAGTAGACCTGACATTATTTTCAGTATAGGCCTTTGTGTTACATTTCAAGCAAATTCAAAGGAATCTCACTTGACCTATGTCACGAGGACCTTGAGATACCTAAAAGGCAGCATGATATTTTCCTATAGTATCTAAAATGTAGTAATTTCAACGTAGTGGGATATGTTAATGCTGATTATGCAGGCTTTCTATTAGAGCACTTCAGGTATGACACACTTTCTTAGCTCATGTCTCGTGTCTTATGCCACCAAAAAGCAAAATTATGTGGCATTGTCTACTGCTGAAGCTGAGTATGTGGTTGTTGCCTCTTGCGGCTCTAGGAAAGTGCAAGTAATGGAAGAAGAGGAAACTGATGAGGGTAAGGATAAAATGATGAAGTTTGGGAAGACAACAATCTTAAAGGGTAGACTCCTCAAGCACTTGGAGGAGGAATGAATGATGATATTGGAGAATCTTGGACTTTAAGGATGGAAGGACATGGTCCTTCAGATGGAAGTAAGACAAGCCAGAACTGAGAGTGTGGAGTTTATGGCTAACTGTGAAATCAAGAATGGCAAGGTCACTAGTGTAGTTAAAGGGGTGTCTGTGAGCTTTGACGACAAAGAACTGGGAGAAATTACAGGGGTACCTGTGGAAGGGTACAAAGACTACAAGAAGCTGAAATGGCCAAGCCTAGAGAACCTTCCCACCTTCCTTGGCATTACAAGGAAATTTGCTGATAACGAGTTAGTGCTATAGCCAAAGTATATGAACAAAAGTGAGATAAAAATTGCCCAAAATTTGCTCTTCGATTCTGTTAACAAGGTGGCGTTGCCCAGGTAGAAAACAAGGCACATTGTCACTTACATGGACCTGGTCCTCATGAAATACCTAGATAGTGGGAGGCAGATAAATTGGCTGGGGTTTATTAACCAGATAAAGAGGCAGATAATAGGGTACTCACTGGCACCAAAACTCATACCATACTCTATAGTTTTATTCTCACCACTGTGCTAGCTCAGTTTAAGGTTCCCCTAAAGAAATTGGATGTTAGCACAAGCAAAGACCACTTTGGGGCCAAATACCTTAACTGTTTGTGACTATGAAGTGTATGATGTTGCCAAAGAAACTTGCTCTCAAGGCGGGTGCCTATGAAAATCAAAGTGAGAGCCTTGATGCAAGATAGTATGGCTAAGGATACTGAGATTGAGAGTCTGCAGAAGAGGCTGGCTGAAGTAGAAAATGAGAGATATGCTCTCAAAACCGAGCTTGTAAAGGAAAAGGAAAAGAATGAAGGCATTCTTTATGACATGTTGAAGCCGCTTCAGGTCAGAAACCAAGAACCTGGTCCTTCCTAGCCTTGAAACCTTCATACCCTAGTTAAAAAACCAGTGACTCGGATGGGATGTTTTTTTTTGCTTATGATGCATAACTTTAGTTTCTTATATGCTTTGTGGGCGGCTCGTATCAATTATAATCAACTATTTTTTTGCTCTAATTGTTTGTTGGTGCTTCTTAGATGTCTAATATCATTAGATTGATGCGTGATGTTTGACTCTATGATTGCATTTGAACTAGCCTAAATGGCCATGAGTAAGATCTGCTAAAATCTGGTTATCTAACATAATTAACGGTTATTGCATTATAAATATAGTATTCCGCTAGCCATCCAATAAGACAACAGGTGGATTGGTATCAGATTAACAATTATCGGGCGACTTTTCGGCTAAACCAAATAATTTTTTTTGAACAATCACTCAATCAATACCAAGACTACACATAATGTCATTACACATATTAACCCAATTTGTAAAAATAGAAAAAGCACATTCGTTCAGTAATCAATCAAACTTTCAAAAGGACATTCGTTCATAATCAATCAAAAGGCAAAAGTTTGAGTATTCGCCCTCAAAGCTATGACGTTTAACTCAGTTAGAAGCTGTAATTCGATTCTGTAATATGTAAATATATAATGGTATAACATGCAGGAAAAATCAATAGTCATATAAAATTGGGTGCCCACCTATAATTGAATCAAGAAGTTGGAAAAAGAATAGTAATATACAAACAACAATGGGAACGAAAGATAGATAAACCATGGTACTTTATATAAAAAGTGTAAATATAAAATTTTTTAACAGGTTAACGGTTTACGCGATAAGAAAATTGAATAATCCGTCCCAAACCGTTAAACCGTCAATTATAAAATCTCAATCCGTTCTCCATCCATTACCCCGATAATCCGATACCAATAAACCAATAAACCATCGGTTCAGTTCGGTTCGGTTTATGATTTTGGTTCTGTTTGGAATAGCCCTAATTTTTTACCTTTTGAGCCAGGTGTTTCCCACGTATCAATACTTAGGTGTCCTTTACTTTTTGCATTTATTATTCCGCAACCGTAGTATAAGGAACGCATAGAAGAACTAAGTCCTTTTATCATCTGTGCACAAAAAATTGAACACCACACGAATCATCCGGTCTTGTGTGGCATTGAAGTATAAAACAATATAGCTGTTTGGCTTAGATTATTTACTTAATTTAATCAATATTTTGATAATTAATTTAATTGATAGCAATTGGTATTAGTTGTTGTTGAAAAGTTCACGGTTTGGGTCAATAATTGCATGATAATTCAAGGAATTTTTACCTCCTATAGCAAAGTTAACACCTTATTTATTTTAAATAAATATTATTTAAAAAAATTATATTCTATCGATAATTTTTAAATATGTTGTGACGACCCGACCCGTCGTCTCAGGTGTTACTGCTCTGTTTTTTCCGTTTTATGCTTCTTCATGTTTCATTATCAGTATGTGGTATATTAGAGTTGATTTGAATTGGTATTGGTGGAAAAGGAGAAACTTAGTCTCTTTAAGAAAGGCTTAAATTGGAATAGTCAATCGGACGTGGACTTATGAGTTAGAGGACTCGGATGTGATTTCCGGCGATTCAGTTAGCTTCGGGAGGTGATTTGTGACTTAGAAGCGCGATCGGAATTGATTTTGGAGGCGCGGTGTAGAATTAGGCTTGAATTGGCGAAGTTAGTATTTTGGCGAATTCCGGTTGATGGGTGAGATTTTGATCCGAGGGTCGGAATGGAATTCCGAGGGTTGCTGTAGCTTCGTTGGGTGATTTTGGATATGTGAGCAAAGTTTTAGGTCATTTGGACATCATTTGGTCGGGTTTTTGATCAAATGTGCATTCCGGAAGTTTTTGAAGAACTTAGGCTTGAATCCGATGTGAATTGATGATTTTAGTGTTGTTAGACGTGTTTTGATGATTGGAACAAGTTTGGATAATGTTTTAAGTCATGTTGGTGCTTTTGGTTGAGGTCCCGGGGGCCTCGGGTGTGTTTCGGCCCCCAACGGGTCATTTTTTGGAAATTTTGAACTGCTGGTTGCTGGTATCTGGTCTCCTCCTTCGCGAACGCGAGGGGAATCTCGCGAATGCGAAGAGGAAAAATGGGAGGCTGTGACTTTGGCTTTCGCGAACGAGTAGAAGGAAATTGGGGCTGGGAACAGTTGGTCTACGCGAACGTGTAGTAAGCCACGCGAACGCGAAGGGCCTGAGAAATTGGCCTTCGCGAACGCGGTGTAATGAACGCGAACGTGAAGAAGGATTTGCAGTGCTGGGCAGAATGTTATAATTTTATTTCATCCGCGAGTTTTAGTTATTTTTCCACCATTGTTGAGTATTTTGAGAGATCTTTGGGGCAAATTGAAGAGGGATTTAAGGAGGATTGATTGGAGGTAAGTTCCTTGGCCTAAATACACGAGATTATAATAGATTTAACATGGAAATTGGTTGAAATTCACCAAAAAGGGGTAAAGCTAGGGCATTTTGATATTTCAAATTGGAATTTGATAGGTCATTTGAACTCGGATTTGGGAGTTCTTGATATGTATGGACTCGTGGCAAGACGAAGAATCCGGTAATGTAAGTTTTGTATTTTTTTGAGAAGTGGGCCTGGGGCTCGGGTTTTGCTAGTTTCGAGATTTCTGCTATTTCTCGATTATTTTCGATTGAGTATTGTTCCCTTAGCATATTGTGATATATTCGCTCTATTTTTGGCAAGATGCGACGCGCGTGGAGGCCGATTAGAGGGGCAAAGGCATCGCGAGCTAGAGATTTTGTCGGTTCGAGGTGAGTAATACTTGTAAATGATATCCTAAGGGTTTGAAACCCCGGGTTTGCACATCATAGTGTTGTATTGAGGTGACTTGCACGCCGAATATTGGGCATAGGGTAGATCACCATTGGGGATTGTGACTTGATCTGTCCCGCTTAATGAAATAACTACCTAATTGATTGAAGCTTAGTTGATATCCTTATAAAAATGGATTAGTTGTCGTGATTGGGCCTCGTGCCAACTGATTGAATCCTTTAGGGATTATTGTCACTGTTTCCATGATACTTGGCATGTTAATTGATTTCAATCATGTTTTAAACACTTCTTTGAACTGTCTAGTCATACTTCTAAGGTTTTAAAACGTAAACGACAATTTCTAACGTTTGGAACTGAGAACTATTACTTGACATCGCCCTAGTGTCTCACATGCATATTCTGGACTGAGGATGGATCGGGCTGCACACCGCAGCGATGTGATATTGATATTGCGCTTGGGCTGTAGGAGCCCCTTCGGAGTCTGAACCCCCACAGTGAGCGCAGGTACCCAAATGGATCGGGCTGCGTGCCGTAGCGGTCATGTGCATTGCATTGCATTGCATTCATGCATTGGTTCCTATTTGTACTACGTAGCATGACATTCAGCACTCTCATATCATTGGCATCCATTCTATTTCTTGCACTGTTACTAGATACCCTGGTGTTATTTGTTAATGGAGTGCTGTGCCCGAGGGGCTGACTTATGTGCAGGCTTGCACTATCTGATTATGCATTCATTTGCTTGACTGTTGGGAAAAGGATATTTTCAAAAGAGGTTTTTAACCGAGCCAGATATTTTCTAAAGGATTTTCACGGATTTACTGTTTTCTCAAAGGGTTGTGCTGTCCCATATTGCATGATGGAGTGTGATAACTATGAGCTGTACATGTTTTATACCCCTTCTTACCCGAGCTTTGTGCATAAATTGCTCCAGATTAGTCCTGAATTGCTTACAAGTTGCGCTTGATTGCAGGTTTGAGCAACTAGATGATGAATATCACAAATTGGCTAAAAAGGAGTGAAATCTACCGAGCGACAAAAGATGATTGAAAGTGGGAAATAAGAGACCTGCACGGACCGCACTGTTTTGATGTGCGGCCGCACAAGAAGGTTCTAAAAGCAATCAAGTTCAAGCTTAACCTGATGTGACGACCTGACCCGTTGTCACGTGAGTTATCACCCCTTTTCCCCCATATTATGTTTCTCTATGTTTCAATATCAGTATTTTAATGAATCGGATATAATTGAATTGGTTTTAGTTGGAAATGAGGCACTTTGCCTCTTAGAAGGAAGCTTGTTTTGGAAAAGTCAACCGGAAGTTGACTATATAGTTAGAAGGCTTGGATGTGAATTCCGGTGATTTGGTTAGCTTCGGGGGATGATT
>MU688506.1:0-16461 GCA_026770625.1 Nicotiana glauca | reverse complement strand
ACCGTTAGCGGCTATTGGGGGTTTGGAAGCCCGAGTGGATCTTTCTTTGCTTGGTATATTAGATTCTGGATACGATATTGGGGTGTAGACTGGTGGTCTCATTGTTGGACTATTCTAGACTATTGTGCTATGGGTTATGTCGGAAAATGCCACAGGTTGCGTGGCGAGGTGCATCAGACTATGTTCTAGTAGAATGGTTGTGTTCCAAAGACCAGCGTATGGCTGGGAAGGATTGCTTTCCTTAATTGGGCCTTTGTGGCGGATGTCAGTATAGAGGTTTCTACCATTGATTCAGTTCCGGTATTAAGGGATTTTTTTTCAGGTACGTTCTTTGTGGCCCAGTATGTCGCCGGGCGAGATTGTGGATTTCGGTATTGATTTGGTATCGGGCACCGTATCGTACGGCTCCGGCATGAGTTATAGTAGTGGAAGGAGCAGCTTCAGGCCTCTTGCTAATGAGTTTGTTCGTAAGCTGATTGGATACATATTCAGCTTAGAGTTAGCTTGGTCGGCCCCAAGTTGTATTGTTAAGGGATAAGTTGATTCGATCGTTCTTGAGCTTGTTAGTGATCTTGGGAGATCTATGAGTTGCTTTTTCTGTGCTATGAGGCGTTACGATTTGTTGGTTATGGGCACACGTGGTGCAGTTCTATTGGGGTTTCATAGTGGAAGTCGAGCGAGAAGAGTAATTGAGTGTTGCTCGGTAAATGGAGTATTGGTTATGGCCTATCAGGTTGCGTGACGTATGTTATTTGTTTCACCGTGGGTGTAATTAATTGCTTTAGTTTCAAACATCAAATGTGCACGACTGTCGATTTTGATCATAGCGACTTGAGGTGCTTCATGTGTAACAGTGTTTGGATAGGATCGCGCAATGTAGCGAGGCTACGTGGAGTTATGACCTTTCGGGATAGCTTAAGGTGTTCTATTTCTATGATGTGAGACGGGATCTCAGCCTTGTGTTGTGATGGTACCGATGAGCTCGAGGTACAGCTCTTTCGTTTGAGTCATTTGTCATGAATTGAGTATGTTCAGACTGTTTCTCATTAGTGCGTGTATTATGCAAGTTGTGGCTTAGGCCTGTGTTGAGGTGTCATATCACCAGAGTGGTGTGTTGGATTCGAGGTGATCGTTGGAGTCATTAATGAACACAAACAGATTTGATCTCAGCTTGTTAGAAGTATAATATCGAGGTTCGTCCTGAAAATCTGTTGTGGTATTAGTCAAGAAGGAAGTGGCTTCGAGTATGGGTGATCTGAGGAATGGTTACGGTTTATTGCATGATTTATATATCGTTGGCAGTATATGAAAGAGATGGAATAAGACTTTAGCTAATAACAGGTTTTTTATCGGTATTTGGTTATTGTGGGCAACTTCCGTGAAAAGAGTCCATCGTTTCGAGTGTAGGGATGAAGTGGTATATCATGCGGTTCCACCTGAGGTTGCAGGTGTGGTTTATTACAGCTGGTTCGGGACTATTCAAAGTATAGGTGTGAGGTTGTGATCATATTGATGGTTTCAGAAGTGAAAAGGTAGTTCTATGGTTTATGGGCTAGACTGGATTGGGTAATTTCAGCTATGTTGTGTTGTCGGACCTATGTGAGATAGGGTGACGTGGGATCACCCCGGGTATATGCTTGGTTAGGTCATTCAGCTTTTGGTTGGCTTCTAGGATAACTCTGGGTACGCTCGAGGACGAGCGTTTGTTTAAGTTGGGGAGGATGTGATGACCCGACCAGTCGTCTCATGTGTTACTGCTCCGTTTTCCCCGTTTTATGCTTCTTCATATTTCATTATCAGTATGTGGTGTATTAGAGTTGATTTGAATTGGTATTGGTGGAAAGGAGATACTTGGTCTCTTTAAGGAAGGGTTAAGTTGGAAAAGAAAATCGGACGTTGACTTATGAGTTAGAGGGTTCCGATGTGATTTTCGGTGATTCAGTTCGCTTCGGGAGGTGATTTGTGACTTAGGAGTGCGATCGGAATTGATTTAGGAGGCCCAGTGTAGAATTAGGCTTGAATTGGCGAAGCTAGTATTTTGGCGAATTCCGGTTGATGGGTGAAATTTTGATCCGATGGTCGGAATGAAATTCTGAGAGTTGCTGTAGTTTCGTTGGGTGATTTTGGATATGTGAGCAAAGCTTCAGGTAATTCGGATATCATTTGGTTGGGTTTTTGATCGAATGTGCATTCCGAAAATTTTTCAACAACTTAGGCTTGAATCCGATGTGAATTAATGATTTTAGTGTTGTTTAACGTGTTTTGATGATTGGAACAAGTTTGGATAATGTTTTAAGTCATGTTGGTGCTTTTGGTTGAGGTCCCGGGGGCCTCGGGTGTGTTACGGATGCCCAACGGGTCATTTTTTGGAAATTTTGAACTACTGGTTGCTGGTATCTGGTCTCCTCCTTCGCGAACGCGAGGGGAGTATCGCGAACGCGAAAAGGAAAAATGGGAGGCTGTGACTTTGGCTTTCGCAAACGCGATGGGGAAGTCGCAAACGCGTAGAAGGAAATTGGGGCTGGGAACAGTTGGTCTACGCGAATGCGTAGCAAGCCACGCGAACGCGAAGGGCCTTGGAAATTGGCCTCTGCGAACGCGGTGTAATGAATGCGAACGCGAAGATGAATTTGCAGTGCTTGGCAGAATGCTATAACTTCATTTTATCCGCGAGTTTTAGTCATTTTCCACCATTGTTGAGTATTTTGAGAGCTCTTTGGGGCAAATTCAAGAGGGATTCAAGGAGGAATGATTGGAGGTAAGTTCCTTGGCCTAAATACACGAGATTATTATAGATTTAACATGGAAATTGGTTGAAATTCACCAAAAAGGGGTAAAGCTAGGGCTTGAGTTTTTGATATTTCAAATTGGGATTTGATAGGTCATTTGAGCTCGGATTTGGGAGTTCTTGATATGTATGGACTTGTGGCGAGACGGGGAATCCGGTAATGTGAGTTTTGTAATTTTTTGAGAATTGGGCCTGGGGCTCGGATTTTGCTAGTTTCGAGATTTCTGCTATTTCTCGATTGTTTTCGATTGGGTATTGTTCCCTTAGTATATTGTGATATATTCGCTCTATTTTTTGTTGGATGCGACGCACGTGGAGGCCGATTTAGGGGCAAAGGCGTCGCGAACTAGAGATTTTGCTAGTTCGAGGTGAGTAATACTTGTAAATGATATCCTGAGGGTTTGAAGCCCCGGATTTGCACATCATAGTGCTGTATTGAGGTGACTTGTACGCCAGATAACGGGCGTGGGGTAGAGCTCCGTTGGGGATTGTGACTTGTTCCGTCCCGCTTAATGAAATAACTACCTAATTGATTGAAGCTTAGTTGATATCCTTATAAAAATGGATTAGTTGTCGTGATTGGGTCTCGTGCCAACTGATTGAATCCTTTAGGGATTATTATCGTTGTTTCCATGATACTTGGCATGTTAATTGATTTCAGACCTGAGTTAAACACTGCTTTGAACTGTCTAGTCATACTTCTAAGGTTTTAAAACTTAAACTACAATTTCTAATGTTTGGAACTAAGAACTATTACTTGACATCGCCCTAGTGGCTCACATGCATATTCTAGACTAAGGATGGATCGGGTTGCACGCGACAGCGGTGTGATATTGATATTGCGCTTCGGCTGTAGGATCCCCTCCGGAGTCTGAACCCCCACATTGAGCGCGGGTACCCAAATGGATCGGGCTGCGTGCCGCAGCGGTGTGATATTGATATTGCGCTTGGGCTGTAGGAGCCCCTTCGGAGTCTGAACCCCCACAGTGAGCGCGGGTACCCAAATGGATCGGGCTGCGCGCCGCAGCGGTCATGTGCATTGCATTACATTCATGCATTGGTTCCTATTTGTACTACGTGACATGACATTCAGCACTCTCATATCATTGGCATCCATTCTATTTCTTGCACTGTTACCAGATACCCTGGTGTTATTTGTTAATAGAGTGTTGTGCCCGAGGGGCTGACTTATGTGCGAACTTGCACTATCTGATTATGCATTCATTTGCTTGACTGTTAGGAAAAGGATATTTTCAAAAGAGGTTTTTAACCGAGACAGATATTTTCTAAAGGATTTTCACGGATTTACTGTTTTCTCAAAGGGTTGTGCTGTCCCATATTGCATGATGGAGTGCTCTTACGTTTTTTCTTACCGCTCAGCTATTATTTACTCTTATTACTCACTGAGTTGGAGTACTCACTTTACTCCCTACACCTCGCGTGCAGTTGCAGGTATCGTTCACCCGGTAGCGGGTTATTAGCGGATTGAAGGTATTACTATTGTAGCTGAGCAAGGTGACTGCCAGCGTTCACCGCACTTCATCTTTTGAACTCCAGATTTTATTTTGTATATATTATTGGCCCTGTAATGGTGTTCAGTCTTCTTTAGATGCTCGTGACTTGTGACATCCCGGTCGAGTTGTGTTGGGTTGTAATTAACCGCTTTTAAATGCCAGTAAGTCGTATTATACATTCATTTATGTTTATTAACTGTTAAAAATGGGCATTGTTATTCTGTTGGCTGGCCTTGTCTTCACGAGAGGCGTCATCACGACCGGGTTTGGGCATTGGTTTGTGACATGTTTATAGCAAAATATCTAATTTTGGGTACCTCCTACTTCTAAGCCACTATATACGCTATTTATTATCTTTCTCTCTCCTTTTTTCAGATTTTTCTCTCACATAATTACTGTATTTGATGTAAACTTCTTACTCCACGTTTTATCTCTCTCTAATTTGATATACGCCATTCTCTGGAAGATCAAAATTCTCACCTATATTCATAAGTTTCTTCTCTGAAAGATCAAAATTCTCCGCAATTCCTCCCACAGTTTCTTCTTCAACTTCCCAGCAAATTCCTCTAACTCCCCATTTTTATTTTTGACTGTAACTTTAATAGCAAAGGAAAAGAAAAAAGACATTCTTAGACGACTTCTACAATAGCGAGACCCAGAAAAACCCACAAGTTCAAATAAATTTTGTGTATTATAATTGAGTTTGTTGAGTTATATTAGGAGTCTATTATGTTAATTGATTCACTTTCCGTTTAAAAACAGTGTAATCCCCTGTTTCACGCTGTGAATACAATTGAATACAATAATCTGTCCAGCTGTAATCCCATATTTCATGCCATGAATACAGTCGAATGCACTCGAATACAACAACCGATTAGCTAGATTTCCCTTATTCACGCCTATTTCTGCTATTGTATTCATGAATACAGTAACTTAAATACATCTTATAACAACAGAAAACGTATCTACAATCTGTAATATAGCGAATGGTATCTTTAGATAGCTAATTACCTCTAAAAGTGTGCTTTATGAAAATTTCTCGAATATAATAATTTGTCCTGCTGTAATCCCATGTTTCACGTTATGAATACAGTCGAATACAATAACTGATTAGCTGGACTTCTATGATTCACTCCTATTTTTGCTACTGTATTCATGAATACAGTAGCTAAATACATCTTATAGCAACAGAAAAATGTATATTCAATCCGTAATATAGCAAATGATATCTATAGATAGCTAATTGCCTCTAAAAGATAATGCTTTATGAAAATTTCTCCTAATTCAACAAAAAGTGTATACATTAAAATGCTTCAGTATCGATATCCATAGCTTTAGAATTTGTGAGTGTTAACGGTATACATTAATATACTTCAATCTTTTTCTTAAATACCTTTTTTTTTATTTGGAAAACTCTACGGTTACGTAATCAGAAAATTCTGTTGCAAAAAGAAACGTATTTAATATTTTCAACTGCAAAAGTGTATTAATTGTCCATATAAGGGAAAAGAAGACAAAATTGCAATTTCTTATTCTTCATTTCGTTTGTTTATCGAATTATGTACTGTGAATTTGAGACAAAAATAACTGAACTGAACTATTGAAAAAGTACGGAAATTGAGCTAATAATTAATGAGATCATCAGATAATTGAAAGTGAACGATAAATACTACGTATATAAGACAAATTAAATAATTGGACAAAAAACTATCTTTTTTGTATAGTTTTTTTTATTTATAAATAAATAACATAAAAAGAGACTTAAAAAAGTGATTTCAAAATACTTAGTAAAGACAAACAACAATTGAGCAAAAAAAGGGATATGCTTAAAGATCTTCTAGCAAATCCCATCCCCGCCATATCACATCTTTAGCTATAAAGATTAGCTTAAATTCATCCTTCAAATATGGATAAAGAAAACCCCCACAATTCCCCCTCAATAATATTAATCAAATCTGTCATTACTATTTTTAGAAATTTTATTTTTAAGGCAAAAGCCTCATTAAGTAAACTTTTTCTCATTACCCGGAAGGACTGTAGTGGGACGGATAAAATCCGTTTACAGAGAACACTTTCTTTATATGTGGCATGAATCTGAATTAGTCGGTGCGCCAAAGCGAATACTGATCGCCGGATGGATAAAATTCTTTTATAGAGAATACTTTTATGTGGCGTGAATCTGAATCAGCTGGGGGCCTAATCTTCATATGGATAAAATCCTTTTAAGAGAACACTTTGGCGTGAATCTGAATTAATCTGGGCCTCAAAGCGAGAATTGATCGCCGGATGGGTAAAATCCTTTTATAGAGAATATTTTACGTGGCGTGAATTTGAATTAGTCGGGCCTCAAAGCGGGTACTGATTGCTGAATGGATAAACTCTTTTTATAGAGAACACTTTACATGGCATGAATCTGAATTAATTGGGGTCCCAAAGTGAGTGCCGATCGCCAGGTGGAAAACAAAATTTTTTCTTATTCGATCTAAATCATATACACTAACAACGAGATTGTTTTAATATTATAAATATAATTTAGCATGTTATAGTCGGGAGTTTTTTTTCTTCTATAGTCGGTTAATTATTGTTTTTATTATGTTATTAGTTAATGCCAAGATTATAAAGATTTACTTGTAATTATCCTATAATTGGTATGATTGTGTAAATACTTTTACACTTCCATAAGTGCATACAACTTAAACTCTCCGTTATTTCATTTTCAAGATCCTCAAATCATGTTTATATACTAATCATTAATAGGTTTGTTGGGTTATCTTCTTTAAAATACCATTATCAATCACAATCACACTGTTAATGGACGTTAACATCATTTAAAATCTTTTTAGATGGTCAAAAAAGTTAGTAAAATTAATGGTCAACGAATCAAATTGAAAAGATATTTCTATCTAAATTAATCATTGTTACTTCATTAGGCACTCAACAACTCAAATCAAACCCATTATTGCGCATGTAATCAAAAGATTCTTCTAATTATTATTCACAAGTCAAAATTTGAGCAAGAATCCATAAAGTATATTATTACTAATTTTGAAATTGCGTATTAAATGGCATGTTTCTATAATTAAAAAAGTTACCACCAAGGAATATAGTGAAATAGTAAAAAAATCTCTTTCATCTTTAACCAAAGATTTTAATTTCGAGTCCTAAAAATAAAATTCTTTTGGTGAGAGAGTGATAAAACATACTATAGTGGTCAGTGGACTTTCTATTAGGTGAATCTAGATTAGTGGGACACTAAGTAATTAAACCTTGGAAAAATTGTAAGAACATTATTGTGAATAAAGACGTCTTAACATAAAAAATATGATGCAGAGGATGGGGCTGCTCCTCCCTTAACCAGAGGTCTCGAGTTCGAGCTATAGGTATGTAAAAATTCTTGTTAAGGAGCGCTACCTCTCGAATGGAGCCCTACATGATGCGAATCCAAATATATCCGGGCTCCAATGTGAGTACCAAACACCAGATAGAAAATAAAAAAAGTGAATAAAGACAGTTATTGATATCTAACAATAACCTTGAGATCAATTAAATGCATATAAACGTAACCAACTAAATGACATGAGCCGAAAGTTTATTTAAGTCGATAGTATATCGGAAAAAACCTCTTTATTTTTACAAAGTAGGAATAAGATGTGCGTACGTATTACACTTCCCAAACAATTTTAGTTTTAGGATGAAGTCATTTCACTAAATTGTCACAATTGCTTTATCCATTTAATTATTCCCTCCGGTTCACAATGAGTGTTCAATTTGCTTTTTCATTTTGGTTCAGGATAAGTGTCCAGTTATGTAATCAAGAAAGAATTCAATTTGTTTTTACAAAATAACTCATATGTACATATCCCTAAAAAGTTTTGTTTACTCCTCACATTAAATATTTAATTAGGGGTAGTTTAGTCATAGTATATATTTTTATATATAATTTAGTATTTTCTTAATAGACGTGCTAAAAGTAAACTGGACACTTATTGTGAACCGGAGGGAGTACCTTTTACTTTTCTGACTTGTATTTATCTTTCTTGAATAACAATACTAGCTAGTATAGTGTTCAGAATCCAATATCATTTGTATGGTTACATCCATTCTGAAATATGATAGGATAGTACATGAAATAAATTTTTTAATTTTTGTATAGTTTTTCAAAATTTATGATGAAAATTGTGTGGAGTACAAGAGTCCAAAGCTAACAAACTTTACAGATAGCAACTTTTTGGATACTGCTAATTGATGTCTGCATGGCGCATCAAATTTGCCATATCTTTTATTTTATAGTTAGGGATAAAAATTTAAAGGAACCTAGACCATATATGAAAATTTATACAAATATAATAAAAAGTCTTTATGTTGTTAATTTAAAGGAAAAATTATCAAAATTTGCTCATGTATTGTCAGAAATTGCGCGATTTTTTTTAAATTTTTTATTTTAGGTTTAATCTTACTGCCATTATAAGAAAAAAGTTTTGCTTTTGTCTTTGACCTCTAATGAAGTTCCGAATTGAACTATAATAGAGGATAATTTTAAACCATTATAAAAAATAAAATAGATAAATATAAATTTATTTTCTCGAAATATTTCGACACGTGAACTCTATCCATTTTACGTTGAGATTCCATTAAAGATAAGGAAAAAATGAGACATTTTATTAACGACAAAGATATGAGTAGACTCAAAATATAACAAAAAAGAAAATTAAATACTAATTTCGAACAATGCAAAGACAAACTTAGACATTTTCTCTAGTTTTAATTCATAGAGGTTACCTTCAATAATTGTGATGCGATGGATTAGAGCACTACGTCCTTATTCAAATATCATGGGTTCGAGCATGAGATATAAAAAAATAGTGAGAGTTTTTTCTTTAATGACCTTATTCAGTGTGAATCAAGATTATTTGGAGTTTCTATCTGAAACAAAAAAAAAATAAAGAAAAATATATATTTTTATTCGTTCTCAAAAATAGTAGCCAACAAAATGTATAAAATATATATATATATATATATATATATATATATATATATATATATATATATATATATATTATATACATTTTTCGACAATAGAAAGACCAACTTAGACTTTTTATCTATATGTTAATTCGTAGAGGTTACTTTCGAGAATTGTGATGGAATGAATTGTATCATTATATATGGGCAGTCCGGTGCACTAATCTCCTGCTATGCACACGGGCTGAGGGTGGAAGAGGAAGGAGGGGTTGGGCGGCCGGATCACAAGGGTCTATTGTACTCAACCTTATCCTATATTTCTGCAAGAGACTATTTTTATACGGATTGAACCGGCTACCTCCTGGTCACATGACAGCCAATGACAGAGGCAGAATCTCCACGAAGGGGGTTCATTTTTTTTTTTGTAGCTAGTGGGAATTGAATTCATGACCTTATGTAGATTTTGAACAGATCACTAAACTACACTTTTTGATTGAGTTAAGGGTGTTCAAAACTTAATATACAAAGGTAAAAAAAACAGATTTTGCCTTATATATACAGTGTAATTTTTTGACGAAGGGTGTTCGGATGAACACCCTTGCGCCCCTTTAAATCCCCTTGATAACAACAACTTTATCGATTATACCAAGACTCCTCTTCAATTTGATCATTACAGCCTTAATTCAATATTACGGACGGGTTCAAGTCCTGAATAACCATACGCATTGCGAATCAAGATTTCTCGGAGTTATAATACGAATACCGAACATCGATTGAGTCGAAAACCAAAAAAATAAAATGATAGAGGGTAATGTAAGGAGGTTTCGTCCACGCAATGAACAGTGTGACGACTCCTGAAATGCAACTGTCTGAATGTGGGCTACAGCTACGTCTAATCATGATAAGCCACGTGTCATCCAATCATATAAGTTATGGTTTACTTTGTCCATTTCTCTATCTTTGTTTGCCTTTTTTGTGAAGTTACATCAAATTGTGAGATGAGCTTTAGCTTCTGCAGGTAAAGTTCAAAAACAGTGAACTATAGAGTTATTAGACGTTTTCCAGCTATTCTTTTGTTTTTATTGACCAAATGGGACCAATTCACTCTCTTATTCTTGTTTGTACACACAATTCTTGTTTTATTCACTTCCATTCATACCCTTTTAACTAAATTTCCTAACCATACTTCACTATTTCTAAATTCTAAAAAAAAAAAACTTACCTCACTCCCCAAGACGGACACGGGATTTGAAAGTGGCGGGGTTTCAATATTATCAAATAAAAATTTGAACAAATATGAGAGCTGGAATCGAACTCAGGCAATGGACTAAAAGTCAAGTTGTGCTCCCTGAATTGACTAGTGCAGTTGCCAAAGATTTAAGCCAATCAAAGTATATACTGATTATTTAAGATATATACGCATATATACATATATTTTTTCCGAAGTTACCGGAGGTCGGTGATCTGATCTCCTACCCCAACTCTACTCATCTCACACTCCTTTTCTATTCATTTTTCCCTTTCTTTTTCCTTCTTGAATTAGAGTTTTAGTGTTCAACTAATCTGACTTGCGCCGGAAAATTTCACTTTGAGTAAAATACTTTTTTTTTAAAATCAAAGTACATACAAGTTATTTAAAATATATACACATATGCATACATCTTTTTTGAAGTTACCGGAGGCCGCCACTCTCCTTTTTTTTTCTTCATTTTTTTCCTTTTTTTTTCCCTCCTTGCATTAGTATTTTAATGCGATACTAATCTGAACTTGCGCTGAAAAAATTACACTTTGGGGATAAAACATTTTCTATCAAAATTGACTTAATTATTAGAGTTCGAACACGAGATCTCTAGTTGAGGATAGAGTGATACATATCATTCCACCACAAAGTTTGATGGTCATTGAAGTAGTGTTTTAAAGGCGTGAATATAGACTTATGCTATGAGTAACGAGTTCAATTATTCTTGTCGTCTTCTGTTCATATATTAAAATCAAAAAAATTATTAGACGTGTTTAAAAGATTAATATATTATTGCATTCACTCCCAGTCTATAGACTTTAAATTCTGGATTTATTTGTCCTCGAAAGACACAAGTAAAATGGGACATTATATTGTAATAAAGGAAACCAAGAATTTAACCTATAAATAGTAATGATTAATTTGGCAACTCTTATTGTTTTTTTTTGGTAACTAAGAAATATATTAAAAACACATATTAAGAGTCATTACATAGTACATTATAAGTGGGAACTGTTCTAGGTCACGTAGTTCCTAGCTTGTCCCTTCCCAAAATAGAAATAACAAAAGTAGGAGGAATAAGATAAGTTGTTAAGCTTCCAACAGTTGTTAAACTGCTTCCATTTTTCGCCATTGAATCAGCCGCCTGGTTTACCTCTCTATAGACGTGCTATAGTGGCGGGTCACCTGCTCTAATCAATAGGCATCTACAATCATCGATCAGATTAAAGGCACATTCCTTATTATGGATTAAATTAATGAGCTCCTTGCAATCTGTTTCAATAGTGAGGGGTAGTAAGTTGTTTTCTATAACTAATTTCAGGCCATGCAGTAATGCTAATGTTTCTATGTTAATGTTGGTTGCATTTGAAATACCCATGTTGTATCCCTAAACCCATTCCCCGTTGCCTTGTCTGATGATTCCCCCTATTCCACCTTTACCCGGATTTCCACAACATGATCCATCCACATTTAGTTTGTAGCTATTTTGTTCTGGCGGGTTGCATTTGATGGGGATGGCATCTCTAGATGTGGAGGGTCGATTTTGTTTTGTGGCCAGGAGCTTATATTCCATGGCTTTGTTAATAATATTTTTTAATATGAGAGGTTTGCTATTGTTGTTGAATATCGTTTCATTCCTATGCAGCCAGATGTGCCAGAGGATGAAAGGAAGGACATCAGACCAGACGAGATATTTATTGAATTTCGTGTTCGAGCTACTTTGGGTTTTTAGCCAGTTATGCAGTGTGTAATTGTCTGGTGGTTCTGTAGGTAGAAGACTAAAACCTGCTTGGGCCCAGATAGTTTTGGAGTGCTTGCACCTAAAGAATATATGCATTATATCTTCCCTCTCAATGCTACAAATGTGACAGTTTGGAGAGTTGGCTATGTTCCTATTGAAGAGCATTTGTGATTTGGGGAGTTTATTGTGAATAGTCGTCCAAAGGAAGAATTTTATTTTATTGAGAGTGTTAATTTTTCATAACCATTTGTAGTCTTGTGTAACCCCTTCTTCTTTACCTTGTATCATTTCATAAGCAGATTTGATAGTGAAGGTCCCGTTTGAACTCTTACCCCAGCTATATTTATCTTCGATAGGTTGAATTTGCTTGATGTAAGTGCTATAGATTTTGCTCTTAACCCCGACAGAGAGCTGGAATGATATTTTATTAAAATTATAAGAATTGTTTTCAATAATGTCTGATAAAGGTTGGTGTTGTTCGTGTTCCATTAATGGTCCTTGAATTTGGGCTCTTAGTGATTCCTTATTGCCTAGCCAGACATCTTGCCAGACCTTAATTAATTGCCCATTTCCAATGTATACCCGTTTCACAAAAGTTTGAGCCCCGGACTATGTTTTTCCATATATGGGAGCCATTTTTCTCTTGGAGATTCCAGCTTTTCTTTGTGTTCTTTTTATCATATCTACTATGAAGTACTCTACTCCAGAGGCTATTATTATCTTTTTATATCTCCAAGCTAGGCTAGCACTAAAAGATTGGTTTTTCCATTTCGTTTTATATAATCCCAACCCCCCATCTTTCTTTTGCTTTGTAGCTGTGTCCCAATTTATCAAGTGGCATTTTCTTTTTTCTGAAGTGCTCCCCCATAAGAAATTCCTTTGTATTTTATCAATGCTCTTAGTCGTAGCTTGTGGGAGATTGAATATTTGCATGACGTGATTAGGGATTGCGGCCAGAGTTGATTTTATGAGTGTGGTCCTTCCAGCTATATTGAGGAAATTAATTTTCCACCCTTTTAGTATGTTGTTAAGTCGATCGATGATATACTAGAAGTCTTTCTTTGAGGGGTTGGAGAATCCTATAGGGAATCCTAGATACTTTCCGAAATCTCTTGTGTCTCTTATTGAGAGACAATTGCTAAAGTCGTTTTTTAAATCAACTGGCACATTTTCGAAAAATATTAGCCTTGATTTGTTAAAATTGATGGACTACCCCAAGTGTGAGCAAAATTTATTGAGGGTACCTATTATAGAGTTGCAGCTTTTTTGGTTAGCGTTTGCTAGTAAGATTAGATCGACTGCAAAAAATAGATGTAATAGAGGGGGGCTGTTTGGAGAGATCTTTATTGGGTCCCATCTGCAGTAGTCAATTTCGTGGTGGATTAGTCGTGACAACATTTCCATGCAGATGATGAATATGTAGGGGGATAGAGGGTCTCCTTGTCAGATACCTCTGGACGGTCTAAAGAATTCAGAGTTGGAACCGTTGACTATGATAGAGGTAGACGTAGTGCAGATGCAGGACATGATTAGGTCAACTAAATCTTGGGAAACATTTAGGGAAATTAGTGAGAATTTTATAAAGGACCATTCCATCTTATCGAAAGCTTTTTCCAAATCTATTTTAAGAAGCATTTCACCTTTTAATCCTTTTATTTTTTTTAAAGTGGTTTAGGGTCTCATGGACAATAATAGCATTATCAGATGATCTTCTACCCTCCATGAAGCTAGTTTGTGTTGGATGGATTAGTTTAGGCAAGAGGGGTTTGATTCTATTAACGATGACTTTTGTTACTACTTTGTAGGTCATGTTACACATGCTTATAGGGTGATATTGCTTGATGGTTTCAGCATTTTGGCACTTTGGGATTAGGCAGATATATGTGCTATTCATGTCCTCATCCATTTTCCTCTCCCTAAATGTGTCTTTGCAGAAGTGGATCAGTGCTTCTTTGGTTTCGTTCCAGAATTTTTGATAAAAAAATTGGACTGAGGCCATCAGGCCCTCGAGCTTTGTATGGCTTTAATGAGTCCAAAGCACTTTTAATTTCGCGGACTGTGACATCCTGGCACAGATCTTTTTGGTCCATGTCATCCAGGATTGCATAGAAAGACATGTAACGATTTGTTTTATGGGACTTGTTGTGGCTTGTAGTGAATAGATTTGTGTAGTAATTATTTATTAGAGATTTCACTTCTTTTTGGTCGTAGAACCAATTGCTCACTTCGTCTTTAAGACTTAGAATTCTATTCTTTCTTCTTCTTTGCATTGTGGTGGTGTGAAAAAATTTTGTGCTCGCATCCCCTTCATTTAACCACTGTATTCGAGATTTGAGTCTCCAAAATTCCTCTTCCAATTTTAGGATGTCGTTTAATTCCTTTAGGAGATTTGTTTCTAGATCTAGAAGGAATTGACTAGTCGTGTATTTTGGGAAATTTTGTATCCCATTAATTCTAGAAACTAGTATATTTTTTTAAGGCGAAATACATAAACGACCCTTTCAAATTGTCCTTAACGACCAGCTGAACACTCCAACTGATCCATTTACTATTTAGACACTTCAAGTGTTTATTAAGTGTATCACGTAAACACCCGAGTACTGAAGACTCTATGCGTGAGCTGCACTTGCTAATGATGTATTAAATGAGCCAATTAAAAAACGATACATGTCAACTGGAATAAAAAATTGACACATAGTTTAAAAAAAATACATTAAAATTAAAAAAGAAACATTATTCCTTTACTTTTGTAAATAGCAGCACTATCCCTATAACCTCCCCTTTCCGCCCTCCCCCTTCATCTTCTTCTGCGTCAGTCATATCCTCCATTGTCAAAATGGAGAAATCTGTACAATGGAGATTATTATTTTTTATTTTCTTTCTACTGCAATGAGAATAGATAAGGGGGCAACAACTCTGCCTTTTTTGGTAAACTCAATCAGGATCAGATGTAAAAAAGTTTCCTTTTCCCTATGGTGGTGGTTTCACGGTGGGTTAAGATGATTTTATTAAGAATAAAGGAAGAAAAGAGGCTAAGTTTGTATTAACTTTTCCTACCCAAAGAGATATGCCAACTTCAATTATTTGGTTACCGGATTCATGGCTCGGATTGTTTATTGTTGTAACTGATTAAAATTCAAAAATGTGGATTTCGTTTGATTTAGATGTGGTGAAGAAGAGGTTTGGTGAAGATGGAATATTTTGGGAAGAAAGAAAAATTAATGTGTGAAAAATAAAATATAATGGAACCCACATAAAATAAAGTTCAATTTAAAAAAAAAGAAGAAAAAAAACCCTTAATTTTGAGAGTTTCACGCGCTTAGAATTGAGTATAAAGCACACACTTTGCCATATCAACGTGAAGGGTTCACGAGGTCGTACTTTAGTGGAGAAGAAGTGTCCAACTGAAAATAGGCTCAGTTGAGGTGTTCAGGTGGTCGTTGAGGACAACTTGAAGGGGCCGTTATGTATTTCGACTTTTTTTAATGAAAAATATTACCAAAGTTGCTAATGTTCCATTCTTTTACATTTTTAGTAAAGTATTCAATTGCTCGTAGTATATTCTTCTGATTGGTCCATGACTCTTTAACAAGATTTTTAAAGGAAGGGTGAGACAACCACATAGATTCTGACCTAAAGATGTTATTACTATGGGAAAAGTTCTTGAAAAGGTCTAGTTTTATTGGACAGTGGTCGGAATGGATTCTAGTTAAATGAGTGATGTGTGCTTCTTTAAATAGGGTAATCTAATTTGCTTTAGCTACATATCTATCTAACCTTTCCATTATTAAAGTTCTAGTTTTTTTCCTTTTATTAGTCCAAGTATATTTAGAACCCTTAAACCCTAAGTCCATAAGCCCACAGTAGTATAGACAATTAAGAAATTTTGATACCCTAGGGTAATTAATAGGGAGGCCTCCAAATTTTTCAGCTGACTTGGTGACTTCATTGAAGTCTCTTTGACTAGCCAGGCCCCCTTAAAGTTATTTGCAACTGTTTTTAAATTATTCCATAGAATAATTATTTCTTCTATTAAGTTGCTAGCGTAAACAATGGACAGCAGCCAAGGGTTAGAGTTAGAGTTTTTTACCTTGATCATGGCATGAATTTCTTGATCGGTTGTTCCTATTTGATCCACCAGAATTGTCACGACCCAAACCCGGTCGTGATGGCGCCCAACACTAAAGCTAGGCAAGCCAGACCAACAACTGTTTTC
>MU688504.1:6560-20871 GCA_026770625.1 Nicotiana glauca | reverse complement strand
TCGAGTGCTTGGATTATGTGGTATATCATGTGATTTCACAGAGGTTGCAGGTATAGGTTATTACAGCTGGTTCGGAATCATTCTGAGTATAGATGTGAGGTTCTGATCTTGTGTATGATTTCGGAAAGTGCAATGCGGTCCTACAGTTTATGGTTTAGAAGTACCGTGAAATTTCAGCTATATTGTGTTACGGACCTATGCGAGATAGGGTGACGAGGGATCACCCCGGGTATATGCTTAGTAAGGTCATTCAGCTATTGGGTTGCTTCTAGTACAACTCTGGGTACACTCGAGGACGAGCGTTTGTTTAAGTTGGGGAGGATGTGATGACCCGACCCATCGTCTCAGGTGTTACTGCTCCGTTTCCCCCATTTTATGCTTCTTCATGTTTCATTATCGGTATGTGGTGTGTTAGAGTTGATTTGGATTGTTTTTGATAAGAAATGAGATACTTAGTCTCTTTAAGGAAGGCTTAAATTGGAAAAGTCAACCGGACGTTGACTTATGAGTTATAGGGCTTGGATGTGATTTTCGCTGATTCGGTTAGCTTTGGGAGGTGATTTTGACTTAGGAGTGCGATCGGAATTGATTTTGGAGGTCCGGTGCATAATTAAGCTTGAATTGGCGAAGTTAGTATTTTGGCGATTTCCGGTTGATAGGTGGGATTTTGATCCGAAGGTCGGAATGGAATTCCGAGAGTTTTTGAAGCTTCGATATGTGATTTGTGATGTGTGTGCAAAATTTCAGGTCATTCGGGCGTCGTTTGGTTGGGTTTTTTATCGAATGCGTGTTTCAGAAGTATTTGGAAAAACTTAGGCTTGAATTCGATGTGATTTGATGGTTTTGGCATTGTTTGAGGCGTTTTGATGATTGGAACAAGTTTGTATGATGTTTTAGGAGGTGTTGGTATTTTTGGTTGAGGTCCCGGGGACCTCGGGGTGATTTCGGATGGCTAACGGGAGGTTTTTTGGACTTTGGCTGCTGTAGAAAATTGTAGGTCAGTGCTACAGGATTTTGCTCTATGCGATCGCAGGAGACGGGATGCGATCGTATAGAAGGATTTTGAGGGGTTGTTTGGTTGTGCTATGCGATTGCATAGGGATTTATGCGATCGCATAGTGTAAATTTGATCCGCAATTTTTAGTAGAAAATTGTTCTATGCGATCGCAGGAGTTGGTGTGCGGTCGCATAGGATTAAATTTGGACCTGGAATTTTGTTCTATGATATCGCATTGGGTTAGCTACAGTGCCCGGGAATTTTGTTCTATGCGATCGCAGGAGCTCTAATGCGATCGCATAGTGTTAGCTACAGTGCCCGGGAATTTTGTTCTATGCGATCGCAGGAGCTCTAATGCGATCGCATAGTGTTAGCTACAGTACCCGGACAAAATGCTAAAAATATTTCATCCGCGATTTTGGGTCATTTTTCCTCCATTGTCGGACTTTTTGAGAGCTTTTTGAAGGAAAATGAAGAGGGATTCAAGGAGAATTGGTTGAAGGTAAGATTTTTGAACTTAAAACTCATTCTTATTGTGAAATCCATCTAGAAATTCATGGAAATTAAGCCTAAAATTGAAGAACCAGAGCTTGAGAATTTGAAATTTGATTTGGGCATTTGATAGGCCATTTGAGCTCGGATTTGAGAGTTCTTGGTATGTATGAACTCGTGGCGAGATAAGGAATCCGGTAGTGTTAATTTCCTGATTTTTCGATAAGTGGGCCCGAGGCTCGGGTTTTGCTAATTTCGAGATATTTGCCATATTTTGATTGTTTTTTATTGGGTATTGTTTCCTTGGCATATTGTGATGCATTTGCTCTAATTTTGGTTAGATTTGACGCACGTGGAGGCCGATTTGAGGGGCAAAGGCGCCGCGAACTAGAGATTTCATCGGTTCGAGGTGAGTGATACTTGTAAATGATATCCTGAGGGTTTGAAACCCCGGACTACACATCATAGTGCTATATTGAGGTGACTTGCACTCCGGATAGTGGGCATGGGGTAGAGCACTGCTGGGGATTGTGACTTGGTCCATCCCGATTGATTAAATTACCGCGTATTTGACTGAAACTACTTGTTATCATCATAATATTGGGCTGATTGCCATGTTTGGGCTTCGTGCCAACTATGTGAATCCTTCAGGGGTTGATATCACTGTTTTCGCATTACTTTGCATATTATTTGATTTCAGTCCTGAGTTTAAACACTGTTTTTGAAATGTTCAGCCATATTTCTAAGATTTGAAACTTAAGCTACATTTTCTGATGTTTTGAGATGAGAGCTATTACTTTAATATTGCTCGAGTGGCTTACGTGCATGTTCTGGACTGAGGATGGATCGGGTTGCATGCCACATCGATGCTATGTTGATATTGCGCTTGGGCTGTAGGAGCCCATCCGGAGTCTGAGCCCCTACAGTGAGCGCGGGTACCCAAATGGATCGGGCTGCGCGCCGCAACGGTCATATGCATTACATCGCATTCATGCATTGGTTCCTGTTTGTACTACGTGGCATAACATTTATCACTCTCATTTCATTGGCAACCATAGTACTTCTTGCACTGTCTACCGGATACCCTGGTGTTAGTTATTAGTAGAGTGTTGTGCCCGAGGGGCTGATTTATGTGCTGACTCGCACTATCTGTTTCGCATTCATTTGCTTAATTGTTGAAAAAGATATTTTCAAAGAGGTTTTAACTGAGCCCAGGTATTTTCTAAAGGATTTCACTGTTTTACTGTTTTCTTAAAGGGTTGCACTGTTCTCTATAGCATGATGGAGTGCCTTACGTGATTTCTTGCTACTCAGTTATTATTTACTCTCATTACTCACTGAGTTGGAGTACTCACTTTACTCCCTGCACCTCGCGTGCAGTTGCAGGAAATTGTTACCCGGTAGCGGGTTGAGCTGATTGAGGATTTGCTATCGTAGCTGAGCAAGGTGACCGTCGGCGTTCGCGGCATCGGACTTCGTCTTTTGATTCTAAATCTTATTTTGTATATTATTGTCCCTGTAGTAGTGTTCAGATTTTCTTTAGATGCTCGTGACTTGTGACACCCCGGTCGGGTTGTGTTGGGTTGTAGATATCGATTATTATTGTCATTAAGTTGTATTTATCTATTCATTTATGTTTAATAATTTTGAAAGAGGTGTCGTTGTTCTGTTGGCTGGCCTTGTCTTCATGAGAGGTGTCATCACAACCGGGTTTGGAAATTGGGTCGTGATATTTGAGCACTTTTTGTTTAACAAAAAAATGGGATTTTGGCCAAAGCTTGTCTTTAGAAGAACTTGGGTTACTGATAATCTAATATAAATAATACGAATAATGTATGTAAATAAAAGTCAAATGGAAAGCAAAGTAAATCAGTATATTCCAGTAGTCTTTTCGTGTCCTTACAAATGATCAGGCTGCCCCTTTTATAGCTATTTCTAGTTGATACATTTTGCCTTTGTCATAATAAGGCCATTTATAGACAATTAAAGGCATTAAATGCTACGTTACAATCATTGCAATTCAATACAGATTCTCTAACGTTTTCAATATTTAATGCCTATTAAATACTGTATCCATTCCTGCTTTTGCTGTCAGGTTCATTCTCTTAGCTTGACTTTTGAACATAAAGAGGTGCGGGTACCGAGTCTTTTGAATCTCTGCTCATGCCTGTTGTATCCCGTGCCTCTTTAACTATTCTTTGTTGATCGTCATCCTTTGACCAATCTACGTGTCATGACATATCAACTTTCATTAAATTCAATATATGAACTTAATTTTTACTAATACATATAGTCCCCCCACTTGCCATGTATTCATCAATAGAATATTTGGGAAGTGGATTTTATTAAAGCGAAAATATTTTCCGCCATTAGTTCTTCTCTGGAACTGAAGCTTCATCTGTCACTTTTATTTAATTCTCACTACACATGGCATCTTCTGATTGATTCTGCGACCTTTCAGCATTTTTCAAGGCTTTTTTACGGCTGCACCAATTACGAAACGTCAGTTCTCATCATGACGTTTCCATTATTACAGCTTTTCCTTGGATGGTTGCTTCTGAGTATAAATGTAGTTTTCACTTTTGTCTTTCTCACATAAAGTTCTCTAAATATTCAATTCTTGTTTTCTTCTTCCTCGTACTATTATGTCTTCGTCAAACTCTAACCCTAGGATATTCCCCGTTATTGATAATCTTCGTCTTGCTCCTATTAGGAGTAGAAGATGAGGTAGACTTCATAATCTAGGGTCTTCATCTATACGAGGTTCTTCTCTTCCTTCATCCTGTTCTACTCCACCTTCTAGAACCAGAGGCTCTCTTTCTCAAAGGTCTTCATCTAGAGGTAAGGAACCCACTGAGCCCCTTCGTGAACCCACTGTAGATGAGATTGTCCCCGTTGAACTATCTTTTTACAATGATAGACAATCTCTCAGAAACCAACTATCTTCATTAGATCATGCTGACATCTACCCAACTCATATTACTGAAGGTCTAATTTCTTTAGTTCGTAAAGATTGTCATTGGAGCCATGACTTTCCTATTCCTAATGCGAACCAAAGAATCACCTCTTACTTAAATGGGTTTTCTTTTGTTTATACATATACTTTCACGTTGGGTTTCAAACCTGCTATTGATCCTGTTATCCTCGAATTCTGTCATTTTTTCGACGTCTGTTTATGGCAAATTGGCCTTATTGTGTGGAGGACTGTTGCTTCTTGAGACACTTAACCAACATGGTCGGTGTGCCGTTTACTTTATCCCATTTAATTTACCTTTACTCTCCCAGAATTTTTCGCCAAGGAGTTTTTACTTTAGTGGCAAGAAGCAAAAGAGTTTTGGTTAATCTAGAAGACGACAAAGACTGTGACTGGTATGCCAGGTTTGTTTCTACCCCCACTATTTGTTTAGTGGGTGATGAAAACGTTCCCTTTCCTGAGAAGTGGAATTTTGCACGTGAGTTTTTTTTAATAACATTCACATACTTTTTTCTTAGTTCTGTTGATTGTTATTTTAATTTCCTTATCTTCTTTTTTTTAGCAACAATGGGAATTGTCGATGAAATTTCTAATTTTCGTGGTTGGGTAGAAAAGTTATTAAATACTGCCTCGATGGAGGGTAGATCTTGGAAAACTCTTGCTCAATGATTTGGCTGGAAAGTGAAAACTCACGGTAAGAGTCTTTTTATAAATTTTCTTATCTTTTTCTCCAGAATTTACTTTAATCCTTTTTTTATCAGGATTTGCCATTCGAGATATTATTGCTGAGGCTGTCGCAGCTTCCAGAATTTCTTTGGAAAGGGTTCAAGGAATAATTTTGGGCTCTTCATCGAAAAAGAAAGCTACTATTGATCAAGACTCTGAGGAGGAGGAAGAACAGGACGGAGGTTCTTTAATAAAAAGGCCATGAGCTAGGAGAAAAAATATTTTAGATAATGAAGCATCTCCCCCTCGTTCTACCCCTCACACTGAGCCTGTTGAAGGCTCGTTGGTGATTTCTGATGATGATACCCCTGCTGCCACCCATGATTTTGTTGAGCAGATTTTTACCTACGAGTTTGGTAGTGAAAGTTTAAAATCAACTTCTAATAAAGCTCCCCTTACTTCTTTTATCTGCTCTTACAATACCTTCTTGGACTTTTGAGGTTGTTACCGTTGCTGCTTCTCCCCCAGCTATTTTGACTCCTTCTACTGCTCCTCCCACAATTGTTCAACAAACTGAGGTTGGTTTCTCAAGCAGAAGTGGGGCCATGAGACAGGTTATCATCGAAGTCCCCACCGATGGTAATCTTTTGAGAAAATTAGGCGGGGCTGATGTGTGGTTGAAACATCTAATTGGCCCAATCGAGAAGGCCAATCTTGAGAGCCACAATTCTTTAACTTTGATGAATGACATAATACACTCATTATTAAATGTATTCTTTTTTAATGATTTGTTATTCATTTTTGTAAATCTCTTACCTTACCCTTTTTCACTTTTTTTGATCAACCTCGTGGGTACAGAAATGATAAAGAGGGTTTCCCACACGGAGCAATTGATGCATGAATACCAAGTTGAAGCATATAACTGGAGAGAGCAATATGAGAGCCTTCAAATTGACGTGGAGGCATTAGAAGAGAACAAGCGCACCTTGGAGCAGCAACTGAGAGCTTTAACTTCAGAGTTAGAGGTTAAAAGAGCTTCATCAAATCAATCTAGTAAAGACAAAAACCTCCTCGAGACTTCCTTTTCCGAGCAACTCTCCATGGCTAGTGAAGAAATCAGAGAGTTGAAGGCTCTCTTAAGTAAAAAAGAAGCGCATACTGGTGAAATTATGCAAAGTTTGACTCAAACTCAAGAAGACATCCGAGAATCTTCTGGTAAGGTTCGCTTTTTAGAGAGTTCTCATGCTTCTCTTCAAATTTCTTTTGATTCTGCCTTAGTTGAGAATGAGAAACTTAAAAGTGAAATTGTTGAGTGGGAAAAGGATTACAAGATTCTCGAGGATAAAACCGCAATTGAAGTGAGTTGGCCATTTTTGAATTCTCGCCATGATACCCTTGTAGAAGTTAGCCAAGAGAATTTCAATTTGGAGGCTGAGTTGGCTAAAATAAAAGAAACCATCGAAAAGACTCAGCAAAGCCAAGACTTTTCTTCTCCCGTGGCTGAAACTTCTGAGAATATAGAAGATGATACGGATGCGGCGAGTTCTCCAATTCCTTCAAGTCAAGTTAAGCCTGCTGCTGCTGATGACCCTGCTTCAGTTCGTTCTTCAACTTCTTAGTGACAAGTTCATAATGTGTGACTTCCTTTTTTTTTCTTTTTTGGATGGTAATTGGCTGTGACCCTTGGTCTTTTTTAAGGGTTTATTAAAAACATTAAGTCCCCAGACCTTTTCCGGGGCATTTTGTATAAATAATTTTTAGTTTATGACTAAGTTTATACTTAGCCTATAAATCTTAAGAAGTTTTTCTGTTATTGCTTGAACTTCTGTTTTGCTTATTCCTGCCTTTATATTTATGGACTTACGGGATAACTTGTATTTTTATTTTACAAAAATGCTTTTTTTTTTTAATTTCATGAGTATTTGAATAAATCATGAATTTTATAAAAGAGAACCCTTTTATATTCAACACTTAATGAAAAAGACGTCTCAACTTCATAATAGTGTTAATATAAGACAAAAGAAATAGAAATACACATGTTTCTTGAAATAACTTTAACAAGTTTTTATTTGAACTTTGTCAAGCTTTAAATAACATTTTACATGTATTTAAATAACTTCTATAACTTTTTCATAACTGTTTTCCTTACAACAGATTTTCAAAAAAGAAAATAAAACACAACAAGGTTTTTATTTATAACCTGTTTCAGTACAAGTATATTGTCTTTACATGTATATAGGGTTTAGGTTTTATTTATAACCCGTTTAAATACATGTATATTGTCTTTACATGTATATTGCCTTTAACATAACTATGATGAGGTTTTTCTTTGGCTTTAGCTCGTGACTTTGCTCTGCACCTGACTTATTCAATGAGTAAACTTTTCAGGCTTGAACTTCAATCTTCTTTGACTTCTTTATACACGTGTCTATGTATATTATATAGTCCCCCAAGTGTTTGAGATTTGAAGTATGAAGTCTCGAGCACTTGAATACTCCTCTTGTTTGGTCCTTTTCTTGTAAAGGAATGAAACATACGGGAATCAGAGGTACAATTATAGATGAAGACTGCTTAACCCGTCTCAATTTCTATCAGAATAGTTGTAACCCTAGACCGAAAATTTTAATTTATTCCACGTGCCTTGCAGGTCGTGATTCATCATTTAGTACATGTTAGCTTTTTGCCTATCATCTAAAATCATTAGTAAAATTTTAACAATTCAAAAAAAAAAAAAATTAAATGATGATACCTGCCCGTGGGTATTCCTTAGAAATAGTATCTCTTCAAGTGAATAGCATTCCAATATGAAGGTAAAATCTTACCATCCATTGTTTCCAACTTGTATGCTCCTTTGCATGCAATACCATGAATCTTGTAGGGTCCTTCCCAGGTTGGACCTAATTTTCCCGCATTGGCCGCCTTTGTGGATAGAAAAACTTTCTTGAGTACAAAGTCCCCAATCTTGAAGTATCTCAGACATGCCTTTCGATTGTAGTATCGTTCTATAATTTGTTTTTACGCTGCCATCCTTATTAATGCAGCTTCCCTTTTTCCTTCAAGTAGATCAAGATTTATTCGCATCTCCTCTTCATTGGATTCCTCAGTTGCTTGCGTATATCTCATGCTAGGTTCTCCTATCTCCACTGGGATCAAAGCTTCAACTTCGTACACTAGTGAAAACGGTGTTTCACCCGTGCTTGTTTTTGTTGTGGTGCGATATGCCCATAGAACACTAGGTAACAATTTTGGCAAATTGCCTTTGGATTCTTCCAATCATTTCTTTAAATTATTGATAATAATTTTATTTATTGATTCAACTTGTCCATTACCCACTAGATGGTAAGGTGTTGAGGTAATTCTTTTAATCTGCCAACTTTGAAAAAATTATGTGATTTGTGCGCCTATAAATTGCAGGCCATTATCACACACGATTTCCTTTGGTACACCGAATAGGCATATAATATTTCGCCAAATGAAATCTCTGTCTTCTTTTTCTCGTACCTGTTTCAATGCCCCTGCTTCTACCCATTTAGTAAAATAATCAGTGAGTACAAGTAGGAATTTTACCTTGCCTTTTGCCTGTGGTAGTGGACCCACAATGTCCATTCCCCATTTCATAAAAGGCCATGGAGCGATGACCGGATGTAGCAACTCCGCAGGTCTATGCATATCGTTACGGTATCGTTGGCACTTATCACATTTAGCCACAAAATTCTCTACTTCTTCTTCCATTTTAGGCCAATAATAGCCTGCTCTAATCATAGTTCTTACCAGTGACCTTCCTCCTGCGTGATATGCATAATGTCCCTCGTGTATCTCTCTCATTACATATTCCATTTGAGAAGGCCTGAGACATCTCGCTAATGGACCGCCAAATATTTTTCGATAAAGATTGCCTTACTTTAAACAGTACCGAGCAACCTTTTTACGAAGCGCGTGAGCTTTTTGCTTGTCTTCAGGTACGGTTCCATACTGCAAAAAAGCAACAATCTCGTTTCTCCAGTCCCAAGTTAACTTATTGAAATTTACCTCATTTTTGTCTTGATCGAGTACCGAATGAAATAAATGTATGACAGAAGCGTTTTCCTCATTTGTTACTTCTGCTGCACATGCAAGATTGTCTAAGGCATCTGCCTCAACATTCTCCTCCCGTAGGGCCTGCGAAACCTTCCAACTTTGGAATTGCCTAAGTAGATCTCGTGCCTCCTTACTTCCCTGGCTGTATAAGTCCCCATCATCTGATTGACTACGAGTTGTGAATCATTTTTGATTATAATCTGTTCTATGCCAAGTTCACGTGCCAATTCTAAACCTGCAATCACGGCTTCATACTCTGCCTCATTGTTAGTTACATAATGACATTTTGTGGCTTGTCGAATGATTTCACCCGTAGGTGGTACCAAAACAATTCCTAAACCTGCACCTTTCACATTTGATGAACCGTCAGTAAATAAAGTTCAGGTTCCTAAGCTAGATCTGTTGAACACTTGTAGTTCTTTTTCCGCTTCTAGTTGCATCCCTTGACTAAAATCAGCTAAAAAATCAACTAACACCAGTGATTTTATTGCAGTCCTGGGTTGATATGTGATGTCATATTCACTTAACCCTATGGCCCATTTGGATAACCTACCCGATAGTTCCTGTTTGTGTAATATATTATGCAAGGGATAAGTAGTTACTATAGAGATAGGGTGACACTGAAAATAAGACCTCAATTTTCTAGATGCCATGATTAATGCAAGTGCATGTTTTTCTAATTGCAGATACCGCATCTCTGCATCTAATAGTGATTTGCTAACTTAATAAATTGGAGACTATTTACCTTGATCCTCGTGAACCAGAACAACACTTACTGCTACTTCTAAAACGGCTAGATAGACAAGTAACCTTTCTCTGCCTTTTGGTTTTGCTAGCAACGGTGGATTTGAAAGGTAAGTCTTCAAATTTTTGAGTGCTTGTTGACATTCCTCAGACAATTCGAACTGATCTTGCTTTTTGAGAGCTGAAAAGAATTTAAAACATTTTTCTGATGACTTAGAAATGAATCTCCCCAAGGCTGCAATTCTTTCCGTTAATCTCTGCACCTCTTTCTTATTTGTAAGCATGTTAGGAATTTCTTCAATGGTTTTAATCTGCGCGGGATTTACTTCAATACCACGGTTAGAAATAAGAAAATCCAAAAACTTACCTGATGAGACGCCAAATGCACATTTCTCGGGATTTAGCTTCATATTGAACTTTCATAAAATCTAAAATGTATCAGATAAATGTTGCATATGATCCCTCGACTTTTGAGATTTGACAAGCATATCATCTATGTAGACTTTCATAGTTTTTCCTAGGTGTTCATAAAATATCTTGGTCACCAACCTTTGATATGTGGCTCCAGTGTTTTTGAGACAAAAGGATATTACTTTATAACAATAAGTCCCCCTGTCTGTTATAAATGGAGTTTTTTCTTCATCTAGGGGATCCATTTTGATTTGGTTGTATCCTGAATATGCATCTAAAAAGCTTAACAATTCATGTCATGCAGTAGCATCAATCAGTTGATCTATATGTGGTAAGAGAAAAGAATCTTTAGGATATGCTTTATTAAGGTCAGTGTAATCTACACAAACTCGCCATTTGCTATTCTTTTTCGGTACTACTACAGTGTTGTCTAACCAATTAGGATACTTTACCTCGCGGATAGACCTAATTTTTAATAATTTTTGAACCTCATCTTGAATCACCTGGTTTTTGAAAGTCCCCTGATTTCTCTTTTTCCGTTTGACAGGTGGATACGAAGGGTCTTTATTTAACTTGTGAGTCATTACTTCCGGGGATATTCCTGTCATATCAGAATGGGACCAAGCAAAAAAATCTATGTTAGCTCTTAAAAATTCAATCAACTTACCTTTCAAGTCGTGGCTTAAGTTGTCTCCAATATAAATTTTCCTTTCAGGACATTGTGCAAACAACTCTACATCCTCTAGTTCTTCAATTTTTATTTTGATATTTTCATTTTCTTCTGGCTCTTGAATGGAATCGGGCCTTGAGTCCACATCTATCCGCCCTTGTTCAGTTGAGGTTTATGACGTGATATCCTCAACTGGACTCTGTAATTGCTACTTTTCTTCGTTGTTCGTACTTGAATCTGCTACAGAATTGATGCTTCTGGGAGTTTGTTGATCCCCACGGATTTGACATATTCCCCATGGTGATGGAAATTTGATAACTGGATGAAAAGTAGACGGAATGGCATCCATCTCGTGGATCTATGGTCTCCCGAGAATCATATTGTAAGCCATTTCCAACTCTACCACATGAAATTTTGTATCCTTGACAACCCCTTCTGTGAATGTAGTAAGTGTTACCTCCCTTTTTGTCACAACACTTGAATTGTCGAATCCAGACAAGGTATGCGCCTTTGGTACTAGTTTATCTTCAACTTGCATCTCGTATGGTACTCTTAGCAAGATAATGTTCACGGAACTACCTGGATCAATCAAAACTCATTTCACATTAGTATCATGTACAAATAGAGATATTACCAGTACATCATCATGTGAAGTTAAAACGCCATCCGCATCATCAAATGTAATACTTTCTTCCCCCAAAACATGTCGAACCCGCTTCCCGTGGGTAATTGAGACTTTTGAAACTTTATTGGCGGTTGTATACGTCACATCATTAATTTCTTCACCTTCACTTATAATAGTAATAGTCCTTTTGGGAGAAGGCAGTTTAGGGGCTCCTGCCTATTCTTCATGTATGCTTGCTTATCTTTCTCACTGAATAATTCGGTGAGATACCCTTGCTTCAATAGATGATCAACTTCACCTTGTAGCAATCTCCAATCTGCCGTTTTATGACCATGATCGTTGTGAAATTCGCACGAGTGATCAGGATTGCGCCTATTTGGATTTGATCTCATTTCTTTTGGCCACCGCACCTTATCACCCATGCTTCTTAAAACATCTATGAGCTCGGAAGTGCTTACATCAAAATTGTAACCGCCAAATCTTGCCTTCAAGTTTCTATCATCATCCCACATCTCTCGCGTGTTTCGATCATTCCCAAACCTTGATGATGAACCCGACTCTTTATTCCTCGATCTATGATCATACCTTGTATTG
The DNA here is from genome assembly GCA_026770625.1 of Nicotiana glauca. NCBI lineage: Eukaryota > Viridiplantae > Streptophyta > Magnoliopsida > Solanales > Solanaceae > Nicotiana > Nicotiana glauca. The sequence goes on along the minus strand of MU688504.1, from coordinate 8,621 downwards.
TCTTGTTTTGATCGTGAATCTTTTCCCACTGGGCCCATATATGGTTCATATCTGTTTTTACCGAACCTTTTTTGATTTTCGCCCGTCTCGAACTCACCTTTTCCTCTTTTTGAGACCGTGAGATAATATCTTCTTCTATCCTTATCTTCGTGCTATACCTGTTGTAAACGTCATCCCATGTTGTTGTTGAGAATTCACGAAGAATTTTCTTGAGTCGCCTCGTGGCTTCTGAGCTTTTTTCATTCAAATTACTGGTGAAGGCTATAGCTGCCTAATTGTCTGGTACATGTGGTAACGTCATTCTTTCACGCTGGAACCTATCCACGAACTCTTTAAGAAACTCTGAGTCCCCTTGCTTGATTTTGAAAATATCTTCCATTCTTTTTTCGACTTTTTGAGCTCCCGAATGTGCTTTGATAAATGAATTTGCAAGCTCAGCAAAAGAATTTATAAAATTTTCGGGTAAAAGAGAATACAGTGTTAATGCTCCCTTAGTGAGTGTTTCATCGAATTTTTTTACCAATACCGATTCAATTTCTTGTTTGGTCAAGTCGTTGCCCTTTACCCAGTTGTGAATGCAGTCACGTGGTCTCGTGGATCAGTTGTTCCATTGTATTTTGGAATATCATGCATTTTGAATTTCTTTGGAATTGGGAGGGGAGCAACACTTGGCTTCCAATGTTGTTGTGAATATTTATCCATATCTATCTCTTTGATTACATGCGGTACTCCAGGTATTTGTTATATGCGGTGACTTTGCTCCTTGAGCTATTTTTGCACTGTTAATACTAAATTTTATAAATCAGAATTGACTAGGTTACCTGGTTCTCCATCTCGTGACTCGCTGGGGATTCCACCACTGCCCGAATTAGCAAGTTCGGAATAAGGGTTCTCCAAAGTGTTGTTATTTGGAGTTGGTGTTGGTGGTGCAACAGGTAACTGGCTGACAAAAGCCTCAAGAGCTTTATTGACCTGTTAAGCAATTAGCTTTTGCAAAGCTTCATTGATAGCTTCATCGTTTTCAAATTGAGCATTTGCATTTGAATGAGATCCATCAGGAGTGCCTTCTCGAGACCGCCGAGGGGAGCTTTGTGGAGAAGGGATCGGGGTGTGGTCATCTTGTGGATTTCCCTAGAGTTGATGGTTTTCTTGGTTGTTGTCATTAATGTTTCACATGGTTGATGCAACAAAAAAGGTTAGATTAAGAAAGAATAGATTATCAGATTTCCGGTAACGGAACCAATTTGTTTAACCAAAAAATGAGATTTTGGCCAAAGCTTGTTTTTAGAAGAACTCGGGTTACTGATAATCTAATAGAAATAATACAAATAATGTATGTAAATAAAAGTCAAATGGAAAGCAAAGTAAATCAATATATTCCAGTAGTCTTTTCATGTCCTTACAAATGATCAAGCTGCCTCTTTTATAGCTATTTCAAGTTGATACGCTTTGCCTTTGTCATAATAAGGCCATTTATAGACAATTAAAGGCATTAAATGCTACGTTACAATCATTGCAATTCAATACAGATCCTCTAACGTTTTCAGTATTTAATGCCTATTAAATACCGTATCCGTTCCTGCTTTTGCTGTCAGGTTTATTCTCTTAGCTTGACTTTTGAATATAAAGAGGTGCGGGTGCCGAGTCTTTTGAATCTCTGTCCATGCGTGTTGTATCCCGTGCCTCTGTAACTATTCTTTGCTGATCGTCATCCTTTGACCAGTCTACGTGTCATGACACGTCATCTTTCATTAAATTCAATATATGAACTTAATTTTTACTAATACACTTTTATCTTTGAGATCTTTTATTCTATTAGTTATGGGAAATTACTTTGTGATACTTCCTCCTAAATAGAGTCACCTTCATAATTAATAAATTAGAGTTGTTACCTCGTACACGCAAAACCAACTTTGATGGGCAGAGTTTCTTCCTTTAAATTGAATTAGTTTAATAGATCAACAATTATCATTCTTAAATTTACAGTTTTCTCTTTAGCTTTTATTTTATAACAGAACTACAAATGTTCAATATATTATGTACATAAGTTTTTAAAATTAT
>MU688499.1:130509-154355 GCA_026770625.1 Nicotiana glauca | reverse complement strand
TCCCAAGTGGCGACTCTGAATCCTAATGATAAATCCCGTTTCGATTGTCCTTTAATTGGAAAAACTCCCTTCTACTACGCCCTTCGCGGGGTGCGGTAGCACCGAAAGGAGGTGTGACAAAAGTCTCTACACCTTACCATCCACAATCAAGTGGCCAAGTTAAGTATCAACTAGAGAAATCAAGAGCATCCTATCCAAAACTGTCAATGCAAATAAGACCGATTGGTCCAAAAAGTTAGATGATGCTCTATGGGCTTATGGGACCGCATACAAGACCCCAATTGGTATGTCACCGTACCGGTTAGTGTTTGGGAAAGTATGTCACTTACCAGTGGAATTGGAGCATAAGGCTATGTGGTCCTTGAGGAAGCTTAATCTTGAGTGGTATGTTGCGGCCAATCTTCGTGTTGAACAACTAAATGAACTTGATGAATTCCAGTTCCGTGCATAATTGAGTTCGTCCTTGTATAAGGACAAGATGAAGTACTTGCATGACAAATATGCTCGTGGAAAGGAGTTCAAAGTTGGTGATTTGGTCCTCTTGTTCAACTCCTGTCTAAGGTTGTTTCCCGAAAAGTTGAAATCAAAATGGAGTGGGCCATTCGAAGTTGTATGTGTAACCCCATTTGGTGCTCTAGATTTGAAAAACAAAAATGTTGAAGTCTTTAGGGTGAATGGGCACCGTGTCAAGCATTATCTTAGGAAGTTTGATGATAGCCACGTGGTGGCTGTGGTTCATTTCAAATGATGTGATAGCTACCCGCGTCGTGCCGCGACGTTAAATCAGGCGCTTCTTGGGAGGCAACCCATGTGTTTTTCTTTCTATTTTCTTGGTAGTTAGGATTGATGTTTGAGCTAATTGGTTGTGAGATGTGCAGGGATTGAGTTAATGCAGTGCAGTGCAGAAGTGCAAAAATGTCAAGTCTCTGAAGTTACCAGTGCGGCCGCACATCCATTTTGTGCGGTCCGCACTGGTGTGAGCAAGAAATGTTGACTCTCTGAAGTTTGCCACCACGGCCGCATTGCATTTTGTGTGGACCGCGGTGGACCTCTGCGGTCACGGTCATTTTTGTGCGGACCGCGAAGGTTGCCTTCTCAAACTTCCGCTGAACAAACCTAGTGCGGTCCGCGGTCCATTTTGTACGGCCGCACTGGTAGGTAAGGCTGGGTCCCACTATTTTCTATAAATAGACCCCAGGGGTTATCTTTTACCTTTTTCGAACCCTAAACTCTCAGAGCCCCTTTTTACTGTTCACTATATGTTTTTCACCGTAACTTTTGCTTAGTGTGACTACTTGCATTGCATATACTCATCTGGTAACTTCTAAATCTTTTGTGCTTAATTTTAGTTTTTGTTTAATTTAAAATAGCTCATAGCTTCTTCTTCTTCCCATTTTTCTCTAGTTGTTAGAGTAAGTTAGTATACCTATTCATTTTTGTGTGCCTAAAGAGTTTTATTGACTGGGTAAAATTAAGTAGTGACACATTAGGTGAAAAACTTGAACAAATTGGCAAAAATTGGAAACCCCAATTCAGTGCCCTAATTGAGAACCCTTCGCGGACCGCTGTCGCTTTTGTGCGGTCAGCGGTGCTTATGTTCTGAGTGATTGTCCTATGCCAGCGCGGCCGCATTGCAGTTTGTGCGGTCCGCGCTGCCCCACCACGACCGCGAGTTGATTTTGTGAGGAATGCGATGGTGAGATTCAGAGAGTATGTTAGGGAAGCTTTAGACCTATGCGGACCGCGGTCACTTCTGTACGTTTCGCGGTGGCTTCAGTTTGGACGTACTACCATTTTGTGCGGTCCGCACTGGCCTATTCCTGCAACTGTTTTTTGCAACTTCTGAGCTTTTATTCTGCAATTCATTCTACATCTACGTCAACTGCATGTGCTTAAACTAACAATGTTTGATGCGTGTGTTTGCAGACAATGGTTAAACAAAGAGGTGGCAAAGGATCACAACAACCTAAGAGAGGTGGTTCCTGTCGAGGGGGCAAAGGAAAGAGAGTGGTAAAACTCACTCCCCAAGCTCGGGAAATCAAAAAGACCCGAAAGTTGATAAAAGCTACAGATAAAGTTGCTTCCCATTCTTCCGGGAGTGAGTATATGCCATTCTAGGACATCTTCTCACACTCAATCCCAACTCACATCACCACCCACTTCTAACTGACTGATACCCCTCCAACATCACCCACTATTAAGAGGCTAGTGAATGTAGTCTCTGATTCTTCTGAGGAGTCGGCAGCAGGTAATGGGGACGACTCCACCTCCCCCACAACTTCATTATCTGGGGAGAGTGCATGCGGAGATGAGGAGGAGGTATAGGGTGGTGAAGGTGGTAAACCTCAGGTTGGAGGAATTGCCCGAACTAGAAGACCTGAGGTGTGGGAAGACAGATTTGTGAGCCAAGTTGCCTATCATAAGTTTAGGGAGTGGTGGTCGGTGAGGCACTTGATACCGGAGAGAAGCTTTATTGACAATGACCCATTACCCTACAACCCTAGTGTGCAGAGGGAGTTTAGAACTAGAGTGGGCTGGGAGTTTTGCATGGAGAAGTGTATTGATGCTAATGAACACATGGTCAGGGAGTTCTATTGTAATGTAGCCCATATTGTCAAAGGCTCCAAAGTGACCAAGGTTCGAAACAAGAAGGTATTGTTTGACGGGCAGTCTCTGAATAGCTATTTGGGGTTCAATGAAGAAGATGAGTCTCTCTATCTGGCCAAGTTAGAGATGGGTGAGGGAGTCCGTCCATGGTTAGCTCAGTACCTGGCAATCCCAGGTACAGTGCCTGAGTGGTTGACTGTGGGGGTTAAAATTTTGAGGGGGACCCTGAACTTCGAAGCTAAGGGTTAGGTGACTTTTGTTTACAGCAGGCTAGACCCTACCACACATGACCAGACTCTTCCTATCTCCCGAGCTGTGTTGGTTGCATCAATCATGGCAGGTTACCCTATCAACGTGGGGAATGTGATGTCCCGCATCATCTCTCTTGTGGATGTAGAAGCTAACCGGAACTACCCTTTTCCCAACATCCTCTCTATGTATTTCCATGACTTGGAGGTGGAGAAGAAGAGGTATGATGTCAAAGCCAATCCAGTGGATCCTTTCTCATGGTACAGTTTGAGGGGGCCAGACAACCCCAAGGACAAGAACTACAAACCTCCTGCTTCTACCCCAACTGGCCAGTCTGAAGAGCTAGTTGAGGTTGAGGCCTCCACTGAGCCTGCCTCCGCAGTTGTTGTCATGCCTCTCGGACCTTCCACTTCTGCTTATGTGCCTCCAAGCCCTTCCACCTCAGCTGGCCCGGAGATTCCATCTTCCCGGGCCCATCCTATCACTGCCCACGGTCTGCACCAGACACTTCAGAGCTTGAACAACTGGATGTTTACTGCTTAATCCAAGTTGTCCACTTTGACCTCCACCATTGGAGCTCAGTCGGCTCCTCTGCCAGTTCATGTCCCACAGTCTATTGAGGATGCTTTGAAGAAATTGCTTGCTAGCCAGGAGAAAATCCTAAGCACCCAGGCCAAGTTGGTGAAGGCAGTGACTTCTCATGGCAAGGCTCTCAAAGATCTTGCCAAGGAGCACAAGAAGTTGCGCAAGACATGGGCTTCCAAGGAGTCCGTGAAGGAGCTCAGGGGCAGATGTAGAGAGACTGAAGGCAGATCAGCTGCCTTTAGATTTATTATTTAAGGACCCAGCAGTCCCAGCAACAACCACAGTTTAGGAGCAGTCACAGAGGCCTCTTAAGAGGAAGAGGACTATCCCGAGAGCAGATGATGCCATCATCCAGTTGGCGGACCCATCAGAGGCTTCCTCCAGTAAGCCATAGGATGCACCTGAGTCACAGCTTGTCTAGGTCCAGGCCCCAGTCCAAGCAATTGAGCAGTAGGATACTGGGAACCAGTCTGAGGTTCCCGTACATACAGAGGACCTGGGGACCACTGATGATCCCATGCAGACGGACACGGCTTAGGGAGTCTTCATATACTTTCACTACTTTTTTATGCTTATTTTTGCTTTAGTTGGCATTGGGGACAATGCCAGCTTTTATTTGAGGGGGTGTGCCCTACTTTTATCCTTGGATGACTGTAAATATTCATACTGATTTACTTTATGCTTTCTTTGATTTTCACTTGGTCTGTATATAATCTTGCATTTAGTTACTTTTATCGTACTTTTGGTCTTTGTTTTGGTCTGTATATAAAGTTACATTATTGTATATTCATCCCTCATTGTATATTCTAATCCCCTATTGTAAATGGGTTAATGTTATTGTTCCCCAAATGGTGGGGGTCCGTGAGTGGGCGTCCTTCTATGAGAGATACGGGCATAAGCTTCTCACTGGTAAGTCAGCCCATTGTAGTTTCCTTGTTCTTTGTCTTGTAATTTGACCTCAGTACTTACATGGTCATTTTCCTCTTTTACCAGGGAGAGGACAAAAGGCGAGGGCCCCTCCACTCATGTTCCGCCAATCGGCGCCTTCTTCCCGGCCTGCATCGAGGTCCGCTGCCCGGCCTACATCAAGAGCTACTCAATCTAATCCTATGTCCAGGGCCATATGCATGGAAATTATTCCTCATGCTGAGACTCCAGCTCCTGCTGCCTGCTCAATGGGTTAATCTTCCATTGTTTATGGCGAGGAGGGTCCGTTTAAGGGACGGCGAGTGGAGTCTGAAGTGGCTCCTTCAACCCAATACCTTCGGGGGCGACCTTCCCTTGACAGCATTTGAAATTGGCAGTGATGCTAACCCGGGCACAGAGGCAAACCAGGTGGCTGAGTTCAACTCGACGGTAGAGGCTTCAACCTTTGTGAATGATCAATAGGCTATTGCAATGGGAAGTCGGGGTCCCGAGGCCGCTGTTTCCATTTTGGGTGGGTCTTTGTCATCCGGAACGAATCGAGCTTCTTGTTCAGTAGTAGAGAGGGGAAAGGGTGTCGTGGTCGATGACTACCAGTCTGACTCCAACCTCGATCTTGATGATGTCAGGATGTTCGAGGAGGGCTTTACCGTACTGTAGTAAGAGCGGGAGGTCCCTCCCGTATACTTGAGATTCTATTAGAGCTTAATCTTCTGCGGGACACAGAGGGCTTGGTACCGCAGTTTGACCTTTTATGCTTTGCTGCAGAGTGAGAGGCTCTTCGGGACGTCAGCGATGTCGAATTGATGCATGAAGTGGCCGCTATGTGCCTGAAGGTAAGCTTCTCCTCTTTCTTTCTTTTTTGTGTTCCTTTCGTTTTTGGCGGCCTTGGACTTCACCGTCTCTTTATCTTTCTTTTTTTGGCTTTCAGTCTTATGTGCTAGAGATTAAAAGTGCTCGCAGGGCCGACATTTGGGCCAATATTTCTCTGATGATGTTGGAAAAGTATCGACGCCACCGCAACAAGTACCGTGAGATGAATGAGCGGCTCAGGGCGAGCACCGGTAATCAATCTCTCGGGGAGGAGCTGGAGAGAAGGGATCAGGAGCTAATGCAGTCCATTCGCAGGAACAGTGAGCTCGGGGAGCTACTTCGTGTAAAGGACAAGGAACTTGATTTGCAAAGCCTCTTCAATAAAGACTTCTTTTTTTTCTTTCTCCCCCATTTCTCATTTTGTTAATTGAAAGAGAATAAGCGCTATCCATTGAGTAAAGAGAGGGTTTTCGGTCAGTTCCCGTTCACCTTCCCCCGCTCATAGTCCATTAGTGGGTAGGGTGGTCAACTTAGAGGGTGCCCGCCTCGTGTTCAGACGTGTCCTCGACAACCTGTCGGTTCGTCGGTCTCCGCTTTTAGGGGCAGGAGTGCTTGGTCGCTGGGGTTTCCTTTTCCTCAACCAATTCAGTTGTGTTAGCCCTGAGATTGGTCTAACATTTTGTTATGAGCTGGCTGGATTGAAGGTCAGATAGATTTGAGTTCAAGTGGGACAGTACCTTCGATCGACCATAGGGCCTATTCTACCCTTACCGAATTCATTCTATTGAAGTGTAACGTAAAAAGCTCCTTCTCATCTTGCATTTCTTTGTTTTGGAAGTTCCAGAATGTTGTCTGTGGAATTCTATAACATAGGAAAGCCTCCTACCCTAATACTATGTGCATCTTCAGGCAAAGGTGTTGTCGTTGCAGTCCAAGCTCGATCAAAATGTCGTTAAAGTTGAGGATTTGAGTGCGGAATGGATGGGGAAATTAGTCGAGCTGGAGAGTAAAGTGTCTAAGTTGGAGAGCATTGAGAGTGCTCGAGCGTCGGCTTCAGCAAGGGCGACGATGTTGGAGGACACTATCCGTGTCCTTCAATCCGAGAAGGAATCCAAGAGGGCAATGGCCACGCTAAAGGAGGCGGGGCTTGAAGAGCGCATTGGCGAAATTGACCGGGAAGCTTCAAACTTGGGAGATCGGGTCGCTGTTCTTGAGGCCGAAAAGGCACAATTGTTAGCCCAAGTTGGATCTACCTCTGCTGCTGTTCCTCGCCGCTTGCACGAGCTCTGGGTTCATGTCGAGGCCCAACGGGACATATACAAGAGTTTGTGGAAGGCGAGCAATATTTCTAAGGCCGCTTATGAAGGAGCCTGGACGAAGGCATGAAAGGCTCGTGTCAACTGCGGCTACGATCCTGCGACATTGGAAGCTTGCAAGGATGTTGATGCTGAGGAGGAATTTCTTGGAGATAATGATCGGGAGAATGGCGGAGATGACGCTGAGTGAAAAGTTGTTGCCTTAGTCTATGTTTTTTTTTTCTTTGTTGTTGTTTTTTTCTGCGACACCGGAGGCCGGCGAGGATGCTGATTCTGAGGAGAAATTTCTTAGAGATAATGATGGGGAGAGTAGCGGTGATGACACTGAGTGAAAATTTGTTGCCTTAGTCTTTTTTTTTTTTTTTTTGCATTGGGTCAGTTTTGGCTTTTTGTAAGGTGCGGCCGTTGCGCAAATGTATAAATAAAAGGGTTGTTTCGTCGTTGTATGTCCTTTATGTTTCTCTCCCTTCCTTTTGCTTTACATTTTTTGTTTTGGCATAGACCTTCGGATTTTTGTATGGAAAATCCTTGATTTCTCCTTTAGGGAAACCAATTTTAACCGGACCGAGTAGGGTCTCGTCTTGTGAGTCCGAATGTAGTTTTTTTTCAGATTTGCATATTTGGGAGAGATTAGCTTTTGATTTGTCACTTTAGGCGGAATCATCTTTGATTCAAACGAGGTTGAATTCGGATTCATCATTTTGGACGAAGTCAGTTTGACTTGAATCATTCGAGGGGGATTGAACTCAATTGTTGATTTAGGCGAAGTCGACCTTTTCATATGTATTCGAGTGAGGTATAACTTGGGACTTGGAGCAAAATCAATTTTTGACTTATTTTAACAAGTTTGAGAAATAAAAAAAAGTCTTTGTTTGACGACGAACGATGGCCGCGAATTATTTTAAGTAAAATTGAAATGTTAATCCGTGTAATTTGAGCGAGGTCGAATTTTTCTTTTAGCGATGGCCCTTGGCTGTAGGGGTGTTATTTCGAGCTGAGGTCAAAATATTAACCCGTTGTGATTCGAGCGAGGTCGAATTCTTCTTTTGATAATCGCCCTTGGCCGTCGGGGTCTTATTTCTAGCTAAGGTCGAAATATTAACACGTTGTGATTCGAGCGAGATTGAATTCTTCTTTTAGTGGTAGTCCTTGGCCGTAGGAGCGTTATTTCGAGCTAAGGTTGAAATATTAACTCGTTGTGATTTGAGCGAGGTCAAATTCTTCTTTTGACGGTGGCCCTTGGTCGTTAGGGCATTATTTCGTGCTAAGGTCGAAATATTAACCTGTTGTGATTCGAGCGAGGTTGAATTCTTCTTCTGGCCATGGCCCTTGGCTGTAGAGCTGTTATTTCGAGCTAAGGTCAAATATTAACCTCGTTGTTTCATTGTCAGATTTTGGAGAATCAGAGGTCACAATATTGTGCATGTATACGTTGGAGTGGATCCTTGCGTACTCGATTTTTTTTCCTGGAGAATTTTGGGCATTCCCTGGGGGAGTTCCAGTTTTGCTTAACTTCTACGTTTCCTAGGTGAGTCCCAATTTGCTTAATTTTGCTTGCATTGGAGAATACGATGCGTTTCCTGGGTAAGTCCCAGTTTGTCTACTTTTTCTTGCGTTGGAGAATACGACGCGTTTCTTGGGTAAGTCCCAGTTTGTATAATTTGCTTGCATTGGAGGATACGATGACGGGGAGTATAAAATGTTGATGTTTCGCTCACCGAGGAGTGTTGTACATGTTCGTTTCATGCATAAGTTGGAGAAGTTTCTATGTCCCGGTCTGGGGAAGTAGTCAATAGGCGGGGTGATGAATCATACTTGACATTCGAGACATTCCCTTCGTCACCCCATTAGAAACTTCTCCAAGAACCCGATTGGGGCGAAACCCAGGTGAGGGAAAGAGAGTATGACTTCGGGTGTGTCCTCTTTTAGGAGTTAGGGGTATTTTAGGTGGGAGACATTTCAATTATTTGGTAGTAGTTTTCTTTCTATTGTTTCTAGTTGGAATGCTTTTTCGCTCGCTTTCCCGTGCGGGCACTCGTGTTCCCGTTTAAACCAACAATAGAGGGTAAATCAAAATGAAATTTTTCATACCTTGATCCACATGGGGCGGCTTTGTAGCGTTGCTTTCTCTGCCTGGTGTTTGAATGGTTGATGGAATGGTGGTTTTAGATTTGGCGGCCGTGTTCAGCTCCGGTTTTATTAGCAGTGTCTCAGCTTTGCGCGGGTTGGGCACGCCTCACTTGCTGCAGTGTTAAAATCGAGTCCAGGTCCGACCTCGTTCAATTTGTACCCACAACAAGGGAGACATGTCATACTTTGTTTATGGACCATCCGATATGTGGGGGAATATGAAAGTAGGGCAGGATGTGCCCATTCTTTCAAAGGACTGCGCAGCAAGCTACCGTCCTCTCATAAGGGTTGGGAACATAGGTTAATACAAGGTGAATGTGTCTAATGGGGATGTGGTCACACTAGATGACCATGATCCTATTTTGAACGTGCGTAAGTCATGCTAAATCCATCGCTACTGGTGAGATGTGGGTTTTGCATGTATATTGGTTATAACTTCTACTTTTATGTAGCAGCCTGATCTAGATGAGCATGTGAGGTTTATTTACCACTCTTTCGAGTGGGTGGTTACATTTCGCCGATTTTAGATCCGAAGGAAACTAAGAAATTTGGCTAAGAAACCCACACAGATGTCGCCAAATTATTTGGGTAAAAGGCTTAAAACTCTTTTGTCAAACTAATTATTGATAATGAAGAAGGTATATCTTAGCCAAACATAATTAACTTCAGATCTAAGCATATAAAGTGCAAAATAAACAAAGAGTAGGAATGTGTAAGGTTTATTAATATGATAATCGTACATCAAACATGAGATATGAGCTTCCATCCAGAGCAGAGATGTATCATAAACAAGGGAGCAAAGAAGGGGAAGAGAAGTAACTGTTGATAAACGAGAGATTCCTCTTGTTTCCTCTGCTGTGGTTTCTCTCCTCCCAAAAAATCCCCCCATTCTCTGAGCTCTCTCTGCCCATATATATAGTTCTTTTTCCTTTTTATCCAATGGTCTTTGACCGGCGTGCTTTCTTACGGCTATCCCTTTCGTCGTTGCTCAAATACACTGCTTGTTTTATGATGTACGCTTTTCGACGATTCGACCTCGACGATGGACGAGGTGCTCTTTGCTATCTCGCCCCCAGGCATGATTACAGCTTGGTCGACCCCTTTTCATTCCTCTTGGGGACGACCACTACGGTCAGATTTTGACCCATACAACTATATAATCAAACTTCCAGTAGGCAAAGTTCAAGTATCAACTAGGACTAATGTTGCACCATCAGTCGCCAAAGATGTTTCTGCCAATGATGAAAAACTGATGGGGTCATTTTATAAATTTTAAAATATAGGATAAATTTGTAAAATTAAAAAATAGCAAATTCTCATTTTCAATTTTCAAATTTGAAAATAGATTTTCAAGTGAAAAAGAAAAATCGATAAGAAACCAAACATTAGTTTTCAAAAAAAATTGGAAAAAAGAAAAATTTTGTATGTCCAACCGAGCTCTAAATTTAAGTACTCATTTTTAACTCTTGGGGTCCAACCTTGTGGACTCCCCCCAAAGAGTAACGAAGTAACTCGGAAATAACCAAATCATCTCGTAAAATCTAAAAAAGTCAAGAGACAGAGAAGGAAAGAAAATGAAGTATTACTGTCTAGCACTTTAGGACAGTCCTTGGGCTAAGCAAAGAGTGTGTTGTAAAAAAGCACTCCCTTTCCATTTCCCGATTTATCTTTAGGGTTTACTTTCTCCTCCTCTTTCTTCTTCCCAACTTTCAGTATATACAAAATTCCTCTGGATCTCTATTTTTACTTGCAATATATCTGTGAGTTCTTTAATCAACTTCATTCTCTCTCTCTCTCTCTCTCTCTCTATATCACTCTTCTTTTTTGTTGTATCAATAGTTGTTGATTTTTTTGTTTTAGTTGGTAATTGTTAGTTGGGGTTGTGGTTTTTTGCCTATTTTCCTGATCAAAGACGTGAAGAAGTGCAAAAGAACGCTTCTTTGGTGAAGAAAAGTGATCCAACTTCACTTTTATAAAAACCCAAGATTAGCTTTTTTATTCAAGTTTTTTCTGTACATTGCATAAAGATACATTCTTTTGTGTTAAATTGTGTGATATTTGAGATTTATCTGTGGGTTCATTAGTGGGTTTTTGGTTGATTGTATTTTGACCCAGATGGATAAAGGCGCTGAACATTTGATATCTGCAAGAAAATCTTTGAGGGTTAATTTTGAGAAGTCAAAAGCCTTAGGTTTATCTATTGAAAAAGCTGGGCCTAGATTTGATGAGATTATTCAGAGATTGCCATCCTTGGAGGCTGCAATTAGGCCAATTAGGGCTCAGAAAGATGCCCTTGGTGCTGTGGGTGGCCATATTAACCGTGCCGTGGTTCCTGCCACCGCAGTTCTCAAAGTGTTTGATGCCATTCATGGACTCGAGAAGTCCTTGTCCGATCCTCAATCGGACCTCCCGGGTTACCTTGGCGTGCTCAAGAGACTTGAAGAAGCATTAAGATTTTTAGGGGAGAATTGCGAGATGGCAATTCAGTGGTTGGCTGATATTGTGGAGTATTTAGAAGACCATGCTGTTGCTGATGGAAGGTTTACTTCATGTATGAAGGAAGCATTGACTTCTCTAAGGGAATTGCACGGTGGCGAGGAAAAGGGTAGGCTTGATGGAGGGCTTCTTGAGGTTGCGTTGGATAGATTGGAAAGCGAATTTAGGCGGCTCTTGGTTGAAAATACTATTCCGTTGCCAATGTCTGCTCCAGCTTTACCTGGTGAACAAGCCTGCATTGCGCCCTCCCCTTTGCCAGTGACTGTTATCCAGAAGCTACAGGCTATAATCGGAAGATTGATTGCTAATAACAGGCTTGAAAAGTGCATATCGATTTATGTTGAGGTGAGGAGTTCTAATGTCCGCGCAAGTTTGCAGGCACTTAACTTGGATTATTTAGAGATCTCGGTCTCCGAGTTCAATGATGTGCAGAGCATAGAGGGTCACATTGCTCAGTGGGGTAAGCATTTAGAATTTGCTGTAAAGCATCTATTTGAAGCTGAGTATAAACTTTGTAATGATGTTTTTGAGAGAATAGGATTGGATGTGTGGATGAGCTGTTTTGCTAAGATAGCTGCCCAAGCAGGCATTCTTGCATTCCTTCAATTTGGAAAAACTGTTGCAGAGAGTAAGAAGGATCCTATCAAGCTTTTGAAGCTGTTGGACATATTTGCATCTTTAAACAAGTTAAGATTGGATTTCAATCGGCTCTTTGGTGGAGCTGCGTGTGTGGAAATACAAAATTTGACTAGGGATTTAATCAAGAGTGTGATTGAAGGGGCTAGTGAGATCTTTTGGGAACTTCTAGTTCAAGTTGAGTTGCAAAGGCAAATGCCGCCTCCTCCTGATGGCAGTGTTCCAAAACTTATCATTTTTATCACTGATTATTGCAATAAGCTGCTTGGGGATGATTATAAGTCGATCCTCACCCAAGTTCTGATTATTGAAAGAAGTTGGAAGCACGAAAAGTTTCAAGAGCGGCTCCTCATTAATGAGCTGCTGAATATAATGAGATCTGTTGACATTAATTTAGAGACATGGTCGAAGGCCTATGAAGATGTTACTTTGTCATATGTGTTCTTGATGAATAATCATTGGCATCTATATAAGCATCTGAAAGGAACAAAGCTAGGAGGTCTGCTGGGAGATTCGCGGTTAAGAGAACATGAACAGTACAAGGAATACTATTCTGCTTTCTTCTTGAAAGAGAGCTGGGGAAAGCTTCCTGCTTTATTAAGCAGGGAAGGTCTTATTCTATTTTCTGGTGGGCGTGCGACTGCTCGTGATCTTGTCAAGAAACGATTAAAAGCTTTTAATGAAGCATTTGATGAAATGTATAAGAAGCAGTCCAATTGGGTAATGCTTGACAAAGACCTACGGGATAAGACATGCCAGCTAATCATTCAGGCGATTGTGCCTGTTTTCCGGAGTTACATGCAGAACTATGGGCCATTGGTTGAACAGGAAGGAAGTACCAAATATGTGAAATATACGGCTCAGTCTTTGGAAAAAATGCTGAGCTCTCTTTTTCATCCAAAACCTGTGAAGCATGGCAGTTTCAAAGTCCGACATCCTAGTGGAAAATTCAGCAATGGTATTACAGATCAGAATCAGACTTCTCCAACTGTTAAATAATTGTCAGATTGTTATAGTTAAGGCAACAGTTAAACTTGACAGGTCTCCGGTGTTATCCCCCCGTGTTCTAGACGGCCATCACTCACTTTGTGTATAGTAAGTTCTGAAGGATTCATTCACTACCATTTTAGACAGCTCGGATTTACAAGCATGAAGAAGCTTTTGGTTGGACCTTTCCGCTAGGCAGTATTTTGGCCATTCAACTATTGAGCACATCTTCTCAGTGCAAAGGTTTCAACTAAGTGCTTTTACCTGAACTGGTGTCGATACACCGCCATGCATCTATCCTCAACTAGACCCCTGAAGTTAGATCAACTGAGGACTTTTCGGGTAAACCTATCCAATTGTCCTGCATACTTGCTGATTAATTCAGCGACAAAGTAAGAAGCAGTACCATCCCCTGATTTATTGCAGCTGTCTTGTACAATATAGGTAAAATGCAGTCAGAGTTTTAGCAATCTTTAAATGTTTCTTTATAATATCTACATAAATATGCGAATGACAATTATTGAACCTTCAGAGCAACATGTTATTTTTTCTGTTGGATGGAAATGTTATTTGTAGTAGAGCACTTGATCCTTATTGAAAAGATGTTAATCAATAAAGATAACATGCTGTCTTATTACTAGTAATTACCATTTTGATCATGAAATATATGTTCTGCTGAGTGGACTTCTTTTGTTAGTTTCTTATGGACTTCAGCTTACTAGCTGAGGCAATGCACATAGTTATACATGATTTTTCTTTTTCTTTTAATTTTTGGGCACATAGTCTATAGATTTGATATATAACCTGAAATAGCGTGCTACTCTACTATGGTTGGTTCAAGTGGCATTGATAGTGTAAAAATTAGTTTTTAATAACAATTTCCATATGATTGAAACTTGGAAGGAAAAATATGAAACCATTATATTAGATTGTGTATAAAAAGGAAGTATGATGAGAAAATTAGGACTTCCACTCCATTATCATATAATTGTATTAGAATGGAAAAGAAAGGAAAGAGAAAAGTTGATTCTTTAAATGCTTCCTCTTCCTCTCCTTTTTACCTCTCTATGGGGTCCTTTAGTAGGGTGCATAAGAATAATGCGGAATATGGTGTATTAGTAATACTGGTTTTAGTTATGCTTGCATTAGTTATGCTGACATATTTCTTATTCATTGTTTGATTTGCACAATTTCTAAAAGAATTGTTTGTTTACAAAAATGCCCTCAAAATTAGTACATACTAACTTTTTAAAAGAAACATATGTTGAGAAATATTTTTACATGAAAAAAATTTTAAAAAATTATTTTATTTGTCTACCTATATTGTAAAATAAAATTAAATATTTATTTATAAAAAAGGAAATATGCTAAGTATTTATTTATTTACTAGGGATATAATTTTATTTCTCACTATTTGAATTATTTTGATCTTGCATTAATATACTAATTAGCATTTTTTAATCAAGCATAAATTTTGAAGGATAATTTTGTCTTTCACTAAGCTAATGCATGCATTAAAACCCATTGCATTGCTAATACCATTGTTTTCTATGCATTAGCTATGCATAGGCTAATACCAAATATGATGTATAAGTAATGCTTGCATAACTAATGCATGGGTTTAAAATATCTACCAAACAATATATTATTAATACATAAAGCTAATGCATGCATTAGCTTATCTAATGCATCCTACCAAACGAGCGGTATAGTATAATCGAATGCTTTACACTTTCTTTGGTCCATACTCCATAGGCAATGAAAACCTTCAATCAAGTGCACGAATTGTGATACTCTTTTGAGTTTCATAATAAAGCACACGAGAACAATATTTGTTGTTAAAAGTCCAATGAGAAAAGTGAAAAACATTCATTACACGTAAAAAGAAGAGTGACGAAACTTGCTAAGGATGAACAAAGTGCAATTTATCCTCTTGTTTTTGTTTTGTTGATTACCTTCTTTGAACTATCTTCTACCATCTAACAAGCTCAAAGCCTTGTCATCCACCATATTCATTACTTGTAGCGGATCCAGGATTTTAAGGTTGTGAATGCTCGCTTTCTTTAACATAAAATTGTTTTCCATGGCATACTAAGTGCAAAATTATTCGAAGTATCAAAAAGGACTTCTAGACCAAGTCATAATGAACTACGAAAAATAGTATCATGACAAAAAAAAAAGTTTCTAGTCACAAGTGTGTGCTCGATTACTTTTCATACGTAAGAAAATGATGAATAATAATATCATTACTTAAATTTGTAAAAGCTTTTCTATTTTTCACTTATAAAGTACTAGAAACTTTTTTCGTTGAGCCACAAAAATTATTAAGAGAGCCATTACTTATAATTATTTTAATCAGTGACCGATTATAAATCTATAAATCTATAGTTAAGAATAAAGAAAATTGAGATCACTAACGTTTGTCATCTTATTATACTGCATTTCTTTTAAAGAGATTTTAAAGAAATACAACTAACCTATCACATATTGCATGCATTAACTGTGTTTGATTCTTTAAAATTTAACGATAAAATACTTTAACTTATCTGTTCTTTTATGAAGTTAGTCAGTTAATGCTAGAAAAATGACGACACAGATAGTTTTTTTTGGTGGTAATAAAAGGCATTTATAATAAAATTTAAGGAAGCATTACAGAAGTACTATTCATGTTATTAACCATCGAAGCAGCAACAGTAGTAGTACTAGTAGTGGCATGAGAGTTATTATTAATACAACATAGATTTCCTAATGTCGCTAGGTTGTTACGAGCAATACTAGAAATTATTTTAGTAGTTCCCAAGCCTTCTGCATCCTCATGTATGAGCTTCAAGATGGATGGGGATGGTGTCAAAAAGGTGGATTTGTTAGATGAGGTCCTTCTTCTTCCTCGTTGAGCTAGTACATGAGCAACTTTGTTACTCTCCCTGAAGCAATGTTTGACTTGAGGATTCTTCAGTTTCTTCAATAGGTACCTGCATTCATCAGCAATGTTTAAATAAGAAGGGTGGTTTGTTCTAACAGGCGAATGATTTCAGAAGAATCTGTTTCTATTTCCAGGGGTATCAAGTGTTTATCCCAAGCGATCTGAAGCCCTTGTTGGAGGGCTAGAAGCTCCATATAAGTGTGGTTGTATCCAAATTGATATCCAAGAAAGGCTAAGATACAATTCCCATTTGCATTGCTAAAAACTCCTCCGATGCCTACACCATTTGCTGCATTTGTAAAAGATCCATCTGTATTGAGTTTATAGTGGCCAAGAGTAGGTGCATGTCATATGCATTGGATATAGTGATTAGTTTTCGAGCTAGTAACATGTGGTGCTGTATGTTGGAACTCTAAAGTTTTCATGAGGACCAAGTTAGGGGACAATGTGTTAGTCAAGTTATGAAAATTGTTATTATTCCGGTTTATCCATAGAAGCCATAAGGCGAATGGGAAAAAGTACTCCCATGTCCTCATATGATTAGAGAGGTTTTGTTTGAGATCCTTGAGCCTGAGGAGCCAGTGTGTTTGTTGGTTTGCAAGTGGCAGAACATCAATACCTAATTGATTCCAAAAGTGAGTGGCGATGGGGCATTGTAAAAAGATGTGTTGAATTATTTCTTCAGAGGTAGCGCAAGTTGGACATGCAGAGGATACATTCATCCACAGTCGATGAAGGTAATGTCTTGTAGGCAATCGATTATAAAAACATTTTCATAAAAAGAATTTAATATTATTGAGGGTTTTGTGGGACCAGATCCAAGAGAAGTTAATGGTGGGAAGTGTTAGCGTTTGAATTGTTTGGTAGATTGATTTCGCGGAGAATAGGCCATTAGGGTTCAATGTCCAAATTGGAATGTCATTCTTCGTAGGGTTTGGGATGATGCTCAGGATACGTTTTTGGATATCAACTGGAAGGGAGAAGGATAACCTACTCCAAGACCATTGGTTGTGCAAAACTATATCAGCCACTTTTAATTTGTGTTCGTCTCTCTGTATTGGGCCTTGTAATAAGGAGTCTAATGGCGGAAAAAGGGGGATCCAAGCCAAATGGTATAGGTTGGCCGTTTTTCCATTGCCTACTATCCATCCTAGTCCCTTAGAGCAACTTCCCATCCACGTAGGATATTCTCCAAATGAATGAGCAAGAGGAGGTAGTTTGTCTATTGCTATATTTGTTGATAAGAGTAGTTGCCCATAGGCTTTGTGGTTTTGAAAAAAGTCTCCAAGAAAGGCTACTGAGTAAAGCAATATTTTTATTTTTTTCTTGTTGTATGCCTAGGTCCCCATGTTGTTTGGGGAGAGTAATAGTATCCCAGTTGATATAACGAATATTTTTATGATTTGTAGTGGTGCCCCAAATAAAATCACGTTGGATTTTGTCAATTTCCTTGAGGGGTTTTTTCGATAGATGAAAGTATTGCATTGTATGGTTTGGCATGGAGTTTAGAGTTTCCAAGGCGAGGATAGTTCTTCCTGCTATTGTGAGGAAATTTGTTTTCCAACTGGACAGTTTGTACGCATATTATCAAGGATATATTGAAAGTTGGAGTGCTTAGGTTTGTGATTGAGAATAGAAAAATCAAGATATTTATCAAAATTTTGGACAGTGGAAATGCCAAAGGTCGATGTAATATTGTCTTTTACTGTGTGTGAACAATTTTTTGAGAAGATAATTTTTTATTTTGCGGAATTTATTTTTTGGCCTGATAAGGAACAAAAGTATTGAGAGGCAGTGTTGGATTGTGATGGCTGATTTGCTGTTGGTTGTGGCCATGAGTGTGAGGTCGTCTGCGAAGAAGAGGTGTGAGAAAAACGGACCATTGCTACTAATATGAATTTGGTAGATGCAGAAGGTAGACACATTCTCGTTCAGAATACGGCAAAATCTTCTTTTGTTACTGAAGTGAAAGAGCGACAACACGAGGATCCCGAGCTTATAAAACTGAGGAAAAGTATGCCACAGCAACGACAAACTTTATTTGAGCTAACTGGAGATGGAGTCCTTAGATACCAGGGCCGCTTATGTGTACCGAAAGTCGGAGAGCTCCGCACGAAGATTCTCTCGGAGGGCCATTATTCTAGATATGCAGTTCACCCCGGAGCGACAAAGATGTATCGGGACCTTCGACAGATCTATTGGTGGAATGGAATGAAAAAAGATATCGCAGAGATGGTAGCC
This sequence comes from Nicotiana glauca, assembly GCA_026770625.1. NCBI lineage: Eukaryota > Viridiplantae > Streptophyta > Magnoliopsida > Solanales > Solanaceae > Nicotiana > Nicotiana glauca. Next base: position 136,448 of record MU688499.1, on the reverse strand, counting down.
CAATGTCCCAACTGCCAGCAAGTTAAAGCCGAACATCAGAAGCCTGGAGGCCTAACTTAGTATATTGAACTTCCATTATGGAAATGGGACATGATAAATATGGACTTCATCATTGGTTTGCCTCGCACTCCATGGAGGTATGATTCTATTTGGGTAATTATTGATAGGCTTACAAAATCTTCTCATTTCCTGCCAGTCAGACGACATATTCAGCTGAGGATTATGCCAAGCTTTACATTCGAGAGATTGTTCGACTTCACGGAGTGCCATTATCTATTATCTCTAATCGAGGGGCTCAATTTACAGCATATTTTTGGAAATCTTTTCAGAAGGGTCTAGGCACGCAGGTAAATCTTAGCACCGCTTTTCATCCGCAAACTGATGGACAGGCAGAGCGTACTATTCAGACAGTTGAGGATATGTTACGTGCCTGCGTGCTAGATTTTAAAGGAAGTTGGGATGATCATCTACCTCTTATTGAGCAGATGGCCCCTTACGAAGCACTATACGGGCGAAAGTGTAGGTCGCCGATTGGTTTGTTCGAGGTCGGGGAAGCAGAGTTGCTAGGTCCTAATTTAGTTCATCAAGCAATGGAAAAAGTAAAACTTATTAGAGACCGGCTGCGTACAACACAAAGTCGGCAGAAGTCTTTTGCAGATGTTCGATGACGAGACTTAGAGTTTGATGTAGAAGATTGGGTTTTCCTGAAAGTATCGCCTATGAAGGGTGTCATGCGATTTGGAAAGAAGGGGAAGAAGCTCAGCCCCAGGTATGTTGGACCGTATAAGATTATTCGGAGGATTGGTAGGGTGGCGTACGAGCTTGATTTGCCTTCAGAATTGGAAGCAGTCCATCCCGTGTTTCATGTATCTATGTTGCAGAAGTGCATTGGAGATCCTTCACGTCTTACAGCCATTGAGGATATTCACATTGCTGTAAGACTTATCTTATGCAGAGGTACCAGTAGCTATTTTAGATCGGCAGGTAAGAAAGCTTCAAACTAAAGAAGTGGCTTCCGTGAAAGTGTTATGGCGAAATAACAACATCGAGGAAATGACCTGGGAAACTGAGGAGGAAATGAGGACGAAGTACCCCCCACCTATTTACGACTTATGGTGAGTCGCATTTAAATAATTGGCAATTATTTATTTACAACAACTTAATTGGATTTTGAATGACTTGAAAGTGCAATTTAAATTTCTTATTGCGAGATAGCTATACGAAGCCTAGTAGTTGGAATCTTCAGAATTTGATTTATGCTTTGAAAATGAAACAAATATATCCTCGCAAATGACGTATTAGCGGAAACGAAATGACACCAAAGAATTGACTTGACCCATTCGCGGACGAATGTTCTAAAGGGGGGAGACTGTGAGACCCCATATTTTTTTTCTCTTCTCTTACGTAATATACATAATGTGGCATGGTTATATCAGTTATATATGATTGGGTATAACATTACACTAGTCACATGTTATGTTTTGGAGTCAAGCAAGTTGCGAAATAAAGGTCGGCAAAAGTTATCGTAAATTTATCTAATAAAAATTTCCAAATTTTGGGTCAAATGTATTAGATTATTTCTCCCAATATATAAAGAGTTATGAGACCCACAACTTATCAAATCGAAGATCAACGAGTCTAGTTTTCAACCAAAAGAATCTCACATCAAATGGACATTGGATTAAAAAGTTATGACTGTTTTACCCCAGACTATCCAGGCTGAAATCGGGTCGCGAACCGGGTCGGGTCAACACAAGTGGTATAAGTCGGTAAACTCGACTTTGAAGACCTCAAAATATTTAATTTCAGTCCCAAAACAGTGAGCAAGCTGAAGAGAGGGTTCCATGGTGTTCTTGAGTGATTAAGGTGCATTTTTAATAATTTTTACCATTAAAGTTTGCCCCCGTGCCTAGAAACTCATTCTCTACGCTTTGCAATCGTTTCCCCCTTCTATTAGCTGTGTTTGGAGCTATTTTTGGAAGATAGGAATTTGTTGTTCTTGCTGGTTCTTCAGGCTTTATACTTGTTTTGTCAAGGTAATCATCTTGGGACTCTTTTATGATTGTTTTTATAAAGTTCTACGGACGTTTCGTCAAGTTAGGGTCATATGGAGAATCTGTCAATTTAAACTCAATTATGAACTGTTTATAGGTGCGTATAAACTGCATATATATAGTTTTTTTGAAGCTTAGGATGTAAGGAACAACTTTCATGAAGGAACTACAGGCATTCAGATGTTCGTTGGAAAGGTATGTTAAGGCTAAGCTCCGTTATTCATTTTTTGCACGAATTTGGAAATTCCTAAGACGCCAAATGTGATATTTTACTATTCTACGGCTAGAAAGACCTTCTGTGAAAGGCATTGGGATTTTAGCTTAATTATTTTGATGATTCTATGAGGTTGATAGTCTACTCGTTCGGTTAAATAGGGTATTCGACATCTATATATGTCATTTTGTCGGCTTTCTTATCTATATATATGAATTCTTATTCATCTTTGGGTTGTGTGGCTAAACAAAATAAAATCATTTAGTATTTGCAATCATTCATTCTTCCTTGTTAAAATGTATTTTAAAATCTCTAAAGTGACACGTCGATTTCCAAAAATCTCAAATATAAATTCTATGTTTAAACTATTAAAACACTTAATTTTTGAAATACTTTCTTTTACTAATTATCAAAAAATCAGGTATAAGGACTAAGTGAAGCACCTTAAGTTTTTTATGAACATCTTTAGAGTTAAGTTATCTTTCTAAAAGTCGAGTTAAGTTTTCAAGCTTATTCAAAAAAATATGAGGTTCCTCGAGTTAATTGTATGCGATACGAAGGTGATTATGAGATTATGAGAATATGTGTGCCAATGAGCCAAGATTGGCTAAGTTCTTGTTATGGCCTATTATGTGCATTAAAAGTTCATATCATACATGGCATATTATGCATGAACTTCGAGCTATAATCGGAGGTAAGAGGCCTATTTGCTCGAAAGACTATATGTATTGTACAGATGGCCACAGGTTTGCAATATGATACCGGTTATCTACCGGAAGAGATCGCCATTGCTAATATTTGGTTGGGTATGTCATGCATTTGCATCAATATATATGTATTCACGACATACGATTACACGAGCATACCATGCATATTTGATTATTATGAGGTCAGATGTCGGCCATGGAAGCTATCAGAGTTTCAGTGTTAGGTGGTATCTCTATTTCCTTTTTTTTACCAGCTATGTATGATTCTACTTTCGGCCTTACATACCAATACATTTTATTCATACTGATGTCCCGTTACCTGCAGACACTGCATTTTTGTTTCATGTGTGCAGGTCCAGGTAGGGACTCTGATCGACCCCTCCGCTAGGATTTAGGGGTTTAGCTGTGAGTTGGTAAGCTCCACCTCTTCCTCGAGTTGTCATAGAATGATTACCTTTGTTGTACAATTTGGGTATAGTCGGGGCCTTATCCCGATAGTGCTAGTGACACTCTTAGAGGCTATTGTGGACACATTATTCTGGGTTTCTTTTTGCAGCTTTCAGTCTCCAGCCCATAGGCTTGGCATGTATATATATGTGTGTAGACATATATGTCTCAAATCGTGTCCTCGTCGGTCAGCTAGTACTTTATTATTTTGGCTTGTCTACCTTGGTTTATATGGCTTATTGTTATTCAGGTCATGACCTTAATCGTCCAGGCTTAGTATTTCAGATGTTGTGCTGCCTGATCTATTGGGCCCCCAGTTTAGTTAGCTAGTATGTTTAGTGGCTAACTCGATCGAATATAGTATCGAGTGCCAGTCGTGCCTCCCCTAGTTTGGGGCGTGACAAGAATACATTACTGAAACATATGATGGTTGGGGGATGTTTTTCGACGGAGATGCAAATTTCAAAGGAGTGTGCGTAGGAGAAGTTTTAGTATCATAGACGGGTCAGCACTATCCGGTATATGCTAAACTCAGATTTCCCTACACTAACAACATGGTGGAGTATAAAGCCTGCATATTAGGACTCAACATGGCAATCGACATGAACATTCAGGAGCTGCTGGTGATCGGTGATTTAGATGTTCCCATGCACCAAGTACAAGGAGAGTGGGCCACCAAGAATTCCAAGATATTGCGTATATCTGCACCATGTAAAGGAATTGAGAAAAAGGTTTACAAAGATAGAATTCCAACATGTGCCCAGAATTTAAAATGAGTTTGCCGACGCATTGGCCACTTTGTCATCCATGATACAACATCCAGATAAGAACCACATTGATCTCATCCCGGTGAGGATCCACGATCAGGTTGCATATTGTACTCATGTCGAGGAAGAAGCGTATGAAAAGCCTTGGTTCCAAGACATCAAAGAATACTTATCAAAAGGAGAGTACCCGGAGCATGCAAATCATACTCAGAAACGCACACTCTGGAGACTGTCGAATCGCTTCTTCCATACCGGAGGGAACTTGTACAGAAGAACTCCTGATTTGGGTTTACTAAGATGTGTTGACGCAAAGAAAGCTTCTAAGCTACTTAGGATGTGCATGTTGGGACATGTGGTCAACACATGAATGGTTTCGTCTTGGCTAAGAAGATACTCAAGGCAGGTTACTTTTGGATGACCATGTAGACAGATTGCATTAAGTATGTCCGCAAATGCTTTCAATGTCAAGTGCATGCCGACATGATAAAGGTGCCGCCAAACGAGCTCAATACAACAAGCTTACCTCCATTTGTTGCCTGGGGAATAGATGTTATTGGTCCAATTGATCCCACTGCTTCAAATGGACACAGATTTATTCTGGTCGCCATCGATTACTTCACAAAATGGGTCGAAGCTGCGTCTTACAAAGCTGTAACCAAGAAGGTCATCGCAGATTTTGTCAAGGATCGTATTTTCTACCGATTCGGAGTCTCCGAGTCCATTATTACTGACAATGCCGCCAACCTCAACAGTGATCTGATGAAAGCTATATGTGAAGCTTTCAAAATCAAGCACAAAAATTCCACAACCTACATACCTTAGATGAATGGAGTCGTAGAAGTCGCCAACAAAAACATCAAGAAGATACTACCACAAACAATGGCATGAGAAGTTACCCTTTGCCTTGTTGGGGTACCACACTACGGTTCACACATCAACCGGGACAACTCCTTACATATTGGTTTATGGTACCGAGGCTGTTATCCCAGTCGAGGTGGAGATTCCTTCTTTAAGAATCATACAGGAAGTTGAACTCAGCGATGCAGAGTGGATAAGGGGTCGCTATGAACAATTGGCCTTATAGATGGAAAGAGGATGAACACAGTATGTCACGGTCAACTTTACCGAAACAAATGTCTAGAGCTTTCAATAAAAGGGTCAAACCAAGATAGTTCGCGCTAGGGCAACTGGTATTGAAGAAAATCTTCTCGCATAAAGATGAAGCCAAAGGGAAATTCTCTCCCAACTCGTAAGGTTCGTACATGGTTCACAGGGTACTGACAGGAGGAGCACTTATACTTGCAGAAATGGATGGAGAAATCTGGCCAATACCAATCAATTCAGACACAGTCAAGAGATACTATGCTTAATGATCGCTGCCGACTACCTGCTACACCAAGGTAGGAAGAGCGGGTCGCAATAGCTTTTACGCGAATAGTGGTTCATGATCGAATTTCCACTGGGAGCTAGTAATGGAGTTGTATTGTCTGTCTAGCCTAGAGATGCGGTTGTGCTTTTAATGTCACTTCAAAAAAATTTAGTTTTCTTTGTTTTTATAACGACTATTATAAACCTAATGATTAAAACTAAATTATGCTAGGATAATATTGCTAAGTTATATTTAATATAGAGAAAGGCACTAGGGTCGTAGCACTACCTAGGTGGCTAGCCAATGGGTAGAAGTTACTAAGGGTAGATTGATATATTTGGGGCTTATGCTATAACCGTTGCACAATTGTACCCATTCTCA
>MU688499.1:110980-129540 GCA_026770625.1 Nicotiana glauca | reverse complement strand
CTCACACCTCTCGGTAGAGAGAATGATTTTGCCCAATTGGCTCTCTCAAGACCAATTGGGTAGGCCAATTAGACCAAGCAACTAGGGTTTAAGTAAGGTGTTTACTCTCTCGAGGTTTAACCCATTAATTGGGACTACCATTTCTCATGGGTCCATCCTAATTCCTTGTTGGGTCAATTTTGGGGTCATGGACTATCTTTCTCAAGAAGAGTTGAACCCACTAAGCTTGAATCTATATTTGCAACCACAAATTCGAAATTGAAACACAAAATCAACACAAATAACAAACACCCAATATCAATCTAACCCTAGATGGCAACACCCATCAACTACCCACATAGGGTTGAGCCACAACCTAGCTAATGGGTTTAGCTAAACATAATTAAAGAAGAAACAAAAGAAATAGATGAGGAACTAAACATATTAATTAATTACTAAGTAGAATCTTCAATAATAAAGAGCAAAAGTGCCAAAAATGGCTATAATATTCGGTCTCACGAGCTCAGCTGAATATAATTTCTAACCTAAAAATGATAAAATATTCTATTTATACTACGCTGGAAAAACTGGACAAAATATCCCTGCGGGGTCAGCGCGGACCGTGCAAAAAGGACCGCGGCCGCGCTGGCTCTTGGACTCATGATTTCAGCTTCTCTGAAGTTGGGGACCGCGGACCGCGAGAGAATGCACCGCGGCCACGGTGGGCATAGGCGCGGTCGCATATAAATGAAAGCGTAATGCATTGTCTTGAAATGGCCAAAACCTCAGCTCTCTGAATCTCGTTCGCGGACCGCGCAAAAGTGTAGCGCGACTGCGTGTCTTTAAGCTCCAAGTTTCTAGTCTCTGAACCTCATGTGTGCAGACTGCGTAAAAGTGTAGCACGGCCGCGAAGCCTAACCGCGGACCATGTTAGCAGTACCGCGCCCGCACTGCTTCCAGTGTGAGAATTCAAAGTCTCTGAATCTCCTAGTGCGGCTGCATTCACTTTTGCGCGGTCCGCACTAGGCCCTCTTTTCCTCATTTCACTTAGTCTTCGACACTTGAGCAGGTTTCACTCCGTTTTGAGCCGATCTTTGACATTTTTCACTTTGTCGCTCAAACCTACAATCAAGCACAACTTGTAAGCATTTTGGGACTATTTTGTAGCAATTTGTAACTAAAGCAATAGTAAGTAGGGGTATAAACATGGTAAAATCCTAACTTATCAACTCCCCCAAACTTAAACCTTTACTTTTCCTCAAGCAAACAAAATAAGACCCACACCTTAAAGGGCAATCGAAGTAATTCCAGCTACCCTAAAACAACCTCAACAAGCATCAATTGGGACTAACAATTGCCCTCAATACAAATGCATCATTAACACATTTAAACTTTGAAAACTTTGGATCAAGTGTGGCACAAGAGCATCAAGAGTTGACACATTTCATCAAAGAACTCTCAATTACTTTGGTCATTGTGGAACCCAAACTCACACATCCTCAACTCTTCCTAAGCGAACCTCACCTTTTAGAGTATTGACACACAAATCGAGGTTGATGGAAATTTCACTCATATCTCTCAAGAAGAAGGTCACAAGTCCGGCTCTGGGTACCATATGCTTTCCCCTTATATAAGTATCCATTAATGTAGGTTCCCTTCAATTCAAGATCCTATAGGGCTTTTGGGGAGTCATTGTGAAGGCTTTGGTTAAGGGTAGGACAAGTTTTTATTCAAGTGGGTTCAACCTTCCCTTAAGCACTTCTTTTGCTTCATTTTGGCACAACTATCTTGACTCCTTTAAGTATTTCACTTCTTTACAAGGGGTTAGAGAGACACATTGTCGCTCTTTCTTATGCAATTCAAAACCTTTCTCCTTTTTCTACATTTTCCACACCCTTTTCACCTTTGTTTTCCTTGAGTCCCTTTTTATTCTTTTCATATTGGACTTTCTATTTGTCTTTTTCTTTTCTTGCTTTTTCATTGCCTTCCTTTTTATTTTGCTTTTGTACCTTTCTTCCACTTTGTTTCCTTTCTTGTCTCTCCCCCCAAACTTAGACATTTGCCATTACTCAAGGGAAAATTTGGGTGCCAAGAGAGGATATCATTTAAAATGGGTATAGGCTTGTAATATTGGTTCTTGAAGGAAAAAGGGTCAACGCTAAAAAGGGTTAACTAGGGATCATTTCATTGGTAGGCCATGGAATTGTTCATCTTAACATTTGGATCAAGGAAAGCCTATAGTCACTTCTCAAGTCAAATTTCACCTCAACAAACATTCAGGGCAAGTTCTAGACCATTGGCTCGGGACTTGGACTCACAATTTGATTCCTTACCACACACGCTAGGGAATTGATAAAGATATCGAGTCGAGGGCCCACAACGACCTTAGTTACGATTCAAGCACACAATGGTCTAAAAAGACCACATGACGATTGTTTGGTCAACGCAAGAGTCTCAAAGCCACGACTTTCACCATCCCAAACACAACATTATGTCTTTGACCATGGGATCAAAGGCAAATGTGCTAGGACCAAGTGAAGCTTTGCTTGAGGTACCCTTAACTACAACTATCAAAAACAAAAGAAAAATCAAAGAAACGGACTCAAACCCTTAAGAAGGTTGTCACTCCATCCATCATCGGGAAGAGCCACGGTTCACACAATACTCCACCCTTGGAAAGAACCGTGGCCTTAAGAAAACCAAGGTCTTATTGGACGTGTCAAAAACAAAACAAGAGGCTACGAGCCTAACTATAAAGCTAAAAATGAAAAATATTTGCGAAAATAGAAAATAGAATGAATATTTACAATGGGGGAGTAGAATATACAACGGGAGATGAATATGTACATAAATGTAACTTTATATACAGCCCAAAAGAGAAAATAAAAAGTAGAAAAAAAGTGGCTAAAGTGTAAACTTATACAGCCCCAAAATAGAAAATCAATTTAAAGCATAAACTACCAATCTGTATATAAAGTCATCCATGGATAATAAAAACAAGTAGGGCGCACCCCCACGAATAAAAGCTGGCATTGTCCCCAATGCCATCTACCAAAATAAGCATCAAAATCAAAGTAAAGGATATAGAGGCTCCCTAGGCCTGGTCCGTTTGCATGTGATCGTCAGTGGTACCCAAGTCCTCCGTATGTGCGGGAGCCTCAGACTGGCTCCCGACCTCCTGCTGCTCAACTGCTGGGACTGGGCCTGCTCCTGGACCGGCTGGATGCTAGGTGCAGCATGTGACAAACTAGAAAGGGTCTCTTGTGGGACTACTACCTCAATCACTGCATCAGCTGTACTGGGGAGATTCCTCTTCTTCCTACGCTGCCTGGGTGCCTGCTCCTGCTATGCCTCTGCTACTGGTGCTGTTGGATCTGGGGCTTGGTCCCCGATTAACAAGTCTAGAGGCATCTGATCTGCCAATAGCTTGTCCACATCTATCCTGAGCTGCTTCACAGACTCCTTAGAAGCCCGTGATCTCCGCATCTTCTTGTGCTCCTTGGCAAGCTCCTTCAGAGCCTTGCCATGTGACTCCACAGCAGTAGTCAAAGTGGCATGTGTCTTCATAATACTTTCCTGGTTCTCCAGGAGCTTCTTCAAAGTGTCCTCAATGGACTGAGGAATCTGAGCAGGCTGAGGTGTTGATTGGGTTTGAATAGTGGAGGACAATGTGGACAACTTGGATATCGCAGCTGACATCCAGTTGTTCAAGCTAGCCAATGTCTGGCTCAACTGATAGGTATTGAAGGGATGAGTCCTGGAAGAATGCACCCCCAGGCCCACTGAGGTACTGGGGCCAGCAGAAGAGGATGGCCCTGGAGGCAAGTCTACAGCTGTAGTGGCAGCAGGCTCGGTGGAAGGCACGGTAGAAGGCTCTACAATAACTGGCTCCTCAGACTAGCCAGTTGAGACAGAGGCAGGTGGCTTGTAGTTCTTGGATTTAGGGTTGTCCGAGCCCTGCATGCTGCACCAAGATTAAGGGGCCACAGGCTTGGTCTTGATGTCATACCTTTTCTTCTCGGCCTCCAGATCCCTAAAATACACAGAAAGGGTGTTGGGGAAAGGGTAGTTCCGGTCATGATTCTGTCCCACAGCAGAAATCACCCTGGACATCACATTACCCACATTGATTGGGTACCCGACCATAATAGATACAACAAGAACAGCCTGGGTAAGTGGAATAGTATTATTGTGGGTAGAAGAGTCAAGCCGACTGCATACAAATGTCAACCACCCTCGAGCCTCAGAGTTGAAGGTGTTCCGGAATATTTTCTTCCCCATTTGCAGCCACTGTGGCACAGTACCTGGGATAGCTAAGAACTGAGCCAACCAAGGACGGACTTCCTCCCCCATCCCTAATTTTTCTAGATAAAGCGACTCATCCTCATCCCGGAACCCCAAATAGTCATTCAAGGAGGTGCCATCAAACAACACTACTTTGTCTCTCACTTTGGTCGCCTTAGTATCCTTGACAATGTGAGCCACTTTAGAGTAAAATTCCCGAACCATGTGCTCATTTGCATCTATGCACTTCTCTGAGAAAAACTCCCAGAACTTATCTAGTTCAGAACTCCCTTTGCACGTTCAGGTTGTGGGGTAAAAGGTCAGTGTCAATAAAAATTCTCTCCAGTATCAACTTCCTCACTGGCCACCACTCCCTAAACTTATGAAATTCCACTTGACTGACAAATCGATCTTCCCAAACTTCAGGTTTTCTAGTTCTTTCAATACCCCCAATCTGAGGCTCACCTCCCTCATATTTTCCTGCACTCTCCCTAGATAATGAAGCTGTGAGGGAGGTAGAGTATTTCCCACTACCGGCTCCGGACTTTTCAGAAGAATTCGAGACTACATTCACTGGTATTTTGGAGGTGGGAGATGGTGGAGGGGTATCAACTAGGTGGAGGGGGTTGGTTATGTGAGTTGGAATTGAATCTGAGAAGATGCTTTTGGAGGGCACATACTCACTCCCCGACGAATGAGAAGCAGCCTTATCAGTAGCTTTTATTAATTTCCGGGTCTTTTTTTATATTCTCCCGAGCCCGGGGAGTGAGTTTGGCTATTTTCTTGCCTTTACCCCCTCGGGAGGAACCACCTCTCTCGGGTTGTTGTTATTGTTTGCCGCCCTTTTGTCTAACCATTATTTGCAAAGATAAGCATCTAACATTGTTAGTTTAAGCACACACAGTGAAATAGGTGAATGAAACATGTTGAGGACACAAGTGTAGAACACAGTGGCAGAACAAGTTGCAGCATATAGCACTGCGGACCGCACAAAAGTAACCACGGTCCGTGCTGGGCAAAGGCCCCAAAACATGCTCTCTGAATCTCCCACCGCGTACCGCACAAAAAAGGGGATGCGACTGCGGTGGGCCAGCGTGGGCCGCGCAAAAGTGCAATGCGGCCACGTTGGAAAGAATAATCATACAGCAAAAGAACTCTGTGGTCCGCACTGAAATACAACGCGGATTGCATCAGGGCAACACGGTCGCGCAAAAGCTACCGCGGTCCGCGCTGAGCTAGGTTAAGGGACTAAGTTAGGGTTTCATGTTTACATTCATTTTTGTTCAAATTGTAACTCCTACTTATCCCTACTCAGTTACCCAATCCTTGAGCATGTTCAGCACACAAATATGAGCAAGGAATCTAACCTAAACTAGTAATTCAAAGAAAAATGAGAAGAAAAAGATAAGTTACACTGATGGGCAACAATTGAGATGAAAACTAAGAAATTAATTAATCATGAGTGCATGAGATGATACCATATTGATGAAGAATGAGTGCAATTAATCCAATCAATTAAGAAGAATGGGCTCTAAAAATGATGAACAGTAAAATTAGGGTTCTGGGGTGTCAAAGTGCGAAAAGGGTAAAATGAGACCCTTGGTCTCTTTTTATAGACACCCAGTGGGGCCCGTACTCACCTACCAGCGTGGCCGCGCAAAAGTGACCACGGGCCGCGCTGTGTTTGATCATTTCAGCCTTACATAAGCAGCCCACGCGGACCACACAAACGTGACCGCGGCCGCGTGGACATCTTCAGAGAGCACCATACTTTTGACTTGCCAGCACGGACCGTGCAAAAATGCACCGCGACCGCACTAGCAAACTTCAGAGACTATGCAACTTGGCTCATTCCAGCACGGACCGCGCAAAAAGGCACCGCGGCCGCACTGAAAACTTCAGAGATTGCAATTTCTTTCCTTTTATTTTGAACTGATTCAACACAATCCATGCAACATCTCACAAACAATTAGCGCAAAAATCCTAAGCTACAAAGAAAATCAAAGAGAAAGAACAAGACATGGATTGCCTCCCAAGAAGTGCCTGATTTAACATCGCAGCACGACGCAGGTTACCATCACATCACTTAAAATAAATGAGTGCCACCACGTGGCTGTCATCAACCTTCCCCAAATAATGCTTGACACGATGCCCATTGACCCGGAAAATTTCACCATTCTTGTTCTTGAGATCAATAGCACCAAAAGGAGTTGCACATACAACTTCAAATGGCGCACTCCACTTTGACTTGATCTTCCCCGGAAATAACCTCAACCGGGAGTTGAAAAGAAGAACCATATCACCAACCTTGAATTCCTTTCCCCGAGCATATTTGTCGTGAAGATACTTCATCTTGTCCTTATATAAGGACGAGCTGGAGTAGTCATGAAATCTAAACTCTTCAAGCTCAGTTAGTTACTCAACACGGAGATTCGCCGCCACATCCCATTCCAAGTTCAACTTCCTCAAGGCCCACATAGCCTTGTGCTCCAATTCCACAAGAAGATGGCAAGCTTTACCAAACACCAACCGGTACGGAGACATACCAATTGGGGTTTTATAATTTGTTCGATAGGCCCAAAGAGCATCATCTAATTTCTTCGACCAATCGGTCCTATTAGCATTTACCGTCTTGGACAAGATACTCTTTATTTCTCGATTAGAGAATTCTACATGACCACTAGCTTGAGGATGATAGGGGGTGGTAACTTTGTGATTTACTCAATACTTAGCAAGCAATGAGTCGAAAGCCTTGTTGCAAAAGTGGGACCCCCATCACTAATGATAACACGAGGGGTGCTAAACCTTGTGAAGATACTCTTTTTCAAAAATGCCACAACACTCCGGGCTTTATTGTTAGGTAAAGCCATGGCTTCAACCCACTTTGAGACATAGTCCACTGCCACGAGAATATAGGTGTTCCCACAAGAGCTCATGAAAGGACTCATGAAATCGATGCCCCAAACATAAAAAATATCCACCTCGAAAATCGTATTGAGTGGCATCTCATCCCTTTTTGAAATTCTGTCGGCTCTTTGGCATGCATCACATCTCTTTACCAAGTCACATGCATCCTTAAATAAAGTCGGTCAATAGAAACTGCAACTCAAAATCTTTGAAGCCGTCCTCACCCCTCCATGATGGGCACCATAGGGAGAGGAGTGACAAGCTTCCAATATGCCTAATTGTTCACCTTTCGGGACACATCTTCTTATCATACCATCCGTGCAAATTTTAAACAAGTATGGCTCATCCCAATAAAAATCCAAACTATCCCGTTTGAGTTTCTTCGTTTGGTTGGAAGATAGCTCACACGAGACAATTTCGGTCACAATGAAGTTGGCAATGTCTGCGAACTATGGAATGTCGCACCTAGACACGGAAAAAAGTTGCTCGTCGGGGAATGCATCATTTATTTCAAGGCCGTCACTTGGCCTCCCTTCTTCCTCCAACCGGGACAAATGGTCCGCATCTTGATTTTCACTTCCCTTCTGGTCCACTATTTCTAAGTCGAATTCTTGAAGGAGTAGCAACCATCTCATCAATATCGCCTTGGAATCCTTCTTGGACATCAAATACCTAAGGGCGGTATGGTCCGTGTGCACAATCACCTTAACCACCATAAGATAAGGCCGAAATTTTTCCATGGCAAATACAATTGCCAACAATTCCTTCTCTGTCACTGTGTAATTCCGTTAGGCTTTATTCATAGTCTTGCTTGCATAGTACACGGGATAGAACATTTTACTAATTTGTTGACCTAACACCGCCCCCACCGCAACGTCACTTGCATCACACATTAGTTCAAAGTTCTAACGCCAATTAGGTGCGGTGATGATAGGAGTTGAGGTCAACTTGTGCTTTAAAAGTTCAAAGGCCTCCATGCACTTTTCATCAAAAAGAAACTTGGCATATTTCTCTAGCAACTTGCAAAATGGATTCACAACCTTCAAAAAATCTTTGATGAACCGCCAGTAGAACCCGGCATGCCCAAGAAAAATCCTCACCCCTTTGACAGAAGTAGGGGAGGAAGCCTCGAAATGACCTCAATTTTGGCCTTATCAACTTCAATTCCTCGCTTTGAGATCTTGTGACCCAACATTATACCTTCTTCTTCCATAAAATGGCATTTTTCCCAATTGAGAATGAGGTTAGTTTCTTCACATCGAGCCAAGACCCTGTCCAAATTTACCAAGCATTCCTCAAATGAATCCCCAACCACGCTGAAATCATCCATGAAGACCTCCAAGATATCCTCCATCATGTTGGTGAAAATAGCCATCATGCAACGTTGGAAGGTCACCAGAGCATTACATAGTCCAAATGGCATTCTGGAGAAAGCGAATGTGCCATAAGGACATGTAAAGGTCATCTTCTCTTGGTCCTCCGGGGCAATTAGAATTTGATTGTACCCCGAGTAACCATCTAGAAAACAATAGAAAGCCCGGCCCGCAAGACGATCGAGCATTTGGTCAAGGAATGGTAATGGGAAATGATCTTTTCTTGTCACCTTGTTAAGCTTCCTGTAATCCATACAAACTCTCCAACCTGTAACCGTCCGATTCAGAATAAGCTCGTTGTTGGCATTGGTCACTACCGTCATCCCACCTTTCTTTGGCATACATTGGACCGGAGAGGTCCATGAACTATCGGAGATTGGATAAACCACACCGGCGTCAAGACACTTGATAACCTCTTTATTTACCACTTCTTGCATCGCCTCATTTAGTCTTCTTTGATGTTCAAGTGAAGGCCTTGCATCCTCCTCCAATATGATTTTATGCATGCAAAAGGCGGGGCTTATTCCCCGAATATCGGCCAAAGTCCATTCAATCGCCTTTTTGCGCTTTTGAAGAACCGCCAAAGTGGCATCAACCTGCATGTTAGTTAAGCAAGATGAAAGAATAACAGGTAAAGTGGAATTTGAACCTAAGAATTCATACCTGAGGTGTGGAGGAAGGGGCTTCAACTCCAACACCAGTGGCTCCTCAATCGATGGCTTTGTTGGTGGAGTTTTGCGGTTTTCAAGATCCAAAGATAACTTTCTAGGCTTATATGAGTATGAACCCATACCATGCAATGCATTCACGCACTCCACTCTACCGGCATCATCATTGACATCCATGTTAAGAAGCACGTCCTCAAGAGGATCTTCAACATTTATCATGGAACTTGTGTCATCCACTATCACAGCTGTGACAATGTCCACAAATAAACACACCTCCGTGCTATTGGGTTGTCTCATTGATTTTCAAACATGGAATACCACCTTCTCATCTCCGACACGGAATATCAACTCACCCGTTTCAACATCAACTAATGCCTTCCCCATAGCTAGGAAATGTCTTCCAAGAATAATAGGCACTTCAAAGTCCACCTCACAGTCCAATATGACAAAGTCGGCCGGCAATATGAATTTATCAACACAAATAAGAACATCATCAATTATGCCCAAGGGTCGCTTCATCGATCGATCCACCATTTGAAGTCTCATTGGAGTTGGCCTAGGTTGTCCGATTCCCAAAGTCTTGAAAACCGAATAAGGCATCAAGCTAATGCTATCTCCCAAGTCACAAAGGGCTTTGGAAAAATCCACACTACCGATAGTGCAAGGGATAGTAAAAGCTCCGAGGTCTTCAAGTTTCGGGGCCATATAATGCACTATAGAACTCACTTGATGCGTCATTTTAATTTTTTCACACTCCATTGACCTCTTCTTAGTTACCAAATCCTTCATAAACTTTGCGTACCCCGGCATTTGTTCAAGTGCCTCCACCAACAGCATATTGATAGTAAGAGGGCATATCAATAAGGGTGCCTTGGCCTTGGGCACCACCGGCTCGGGCATATCAATAACGTGTTCCTTAGGCAGGTTCATGGCATCTTGAGTCTCTACCTTGGCCTCATCATCAATATCCATCCGCACATCATTGGTCATATTTGGTTCAACCACATCTTCAACATTTAAAGGCACTTTATCATCATGCAACTCAACTTCGTCATTTACAACTTGATTTTTATTCGAGGAATGCACATCACCGCCTCTCCCACTTCTTTTTGTAACCGCCATCACATGATTGTTACCTACCTTCGGGTTCACTACTGTATCACTTGGTAGAGCACCCTTAGGTCGAGTATTCAACGATTGAGAGATTTGGCCAATTTGCACCTCCAAATTCCGAATAGAGGTGTTATGAGAAGCCAATTGAGCATCGGAGTCTTGGTTCTTCTTCATCATTTGTTTGAACCTCCCCATATAACTAACTGAAGAACTATACCCTTGAGATTGAAAGGGAGTGGATTGTTCGGTTGTTGGTACATGGGGGGCCTTTAAAAGCCTTGCCCCGGTTGCCTTGATTTTCATTATTATTCCACCCTCCTTGATTGTTGTTGTTGTTGCTCCAATTATTATTGTTCCCGTTCCAATTTCCTTGGTTCTTACCTTGGTTACCCCAATTGTTTTTTTGACTATTGTTGTTCCAATTGCCACCGCTTTGTTGTTGGTTGTTATTGTTCCAATTACCGTCGCCTTGTTGATTGCCAAAATTTCCTTGGGGACGCCATTGTTGATTCCCTTGATTTCCTCTATTCCCTTGGTAGTTATTAACATATTTACATTCTTCACTTTGCTCATCATAGCATTCATTCAAATAACCACCACCATCATTATTGTTGTCAATTGCTCACAATTACCTTGAGGTTGTTGTTGCCCTCTTTGCCGCTTTTTCAACATAGAAACACCTTCCATTGCATTGACTTGGCGTGGGTTTTGGACTTGTTGGAATTGCGTCTTCGCCAATTGATTCGTAGTTGTTGTAAGCTCGACAATAGCTTGGCCATGATCATGGAATTCCTTGTGCAAATAGATAACCGTGGGGTCACCTTGGGGCACATTTTCTCGACTTTGCCATGCCGAAGAGGTGTCAGCCATTTCATCAAGTAAATCACATGCCTCTTGGTAAGAAAGTTTCATGAAGTTCCCTCCATCTAATTGGTTCACAATGCACTGATTCTTGGTGTTGATGCCCCGATAAAAAGTTTGTTGTATCATTGCCTCGGTCATGTCGTTATTAGGGCACTCCTTCACCATTGTTCTATATCTTTCCCATGTCTCATACAAAGGTTCTGTTGGTTCTTGCTTAAAGTCTAGAATTTCATCCCGAAGAGCCGCCATATGACTTAGAGAAAAGAACTTGGTAATAAATTTGTCCGTCAATTCATCATGTGGTGATATAATGATTGGGGAGCCTTTCTAACCAATCTAACGCTTTACCCCGAAGAGAGAACGGGAAAAACCTCAATCTCAACACATCCTCGGATATGTTTGTTTGCTTTCTACCCCAGCATGTATCAACGAACCCCTTCAAGCGCTTGTATGCATTTTGATTGGAGGCGCCCGTAAAATACACTCTTTGCTCGAGCAAGGTCAACATGACATTTGTAATTTGAAAATTGCTCGCTCGGATTCGTGGAGGAACAATAGCACTGGCATACCCTTAATTAGGAAGAACTCTTGGGACTACTCTTGGTGGTGGCGGAGGAGGGTCTGGAATATTCTCATTTGGATTAGCATTTGCATTGGCATTTCTACCTCTACGTGGAGCTTGAGGTATTGGAAGCTCATCTTGATCAATATCTTCAACCTCCTCCCCCGCCATGGCATTGCCAAGAGGGTCATTTTCATTGAGAGCCATTTGTACCTGATTGATCGACACAAACAAAATGAGTAAACAAGAAGGAAAGAGAAGCAAAACACAAAATTAGCTAAACAGATAGTCAACACCGTAAGCTCCTCGGCAGCCGCATCAAAAAGCGATCGCTACTGACTCCACGCTACACCAAGGTAGGAAGAGCGGGTCACAATAGCTTTTACCCTAGTAGTGGTTCGGGATCAAATTTCCATAGGGAGCTAGCAGTGGAGTTGTATTGTCTGTCTAGCCTAGAGATGCGGTTGTGCTTCTAATGTCACTTCAAACATTTTTGGTTTTCTTTGTTTTTATAACTACTATTATAAACCTAATGATTAAAACTAAATTATGCTAGGAGAATATTGCTAAGATGTATTTAATATAGAGAAAGGCACTAGGGTCGTAGCACTACCTAGGTGGCTAGCCAATGGGTAGAAGTTACCAAGGGTAGATTGATATATTTGGGGCTTATGCTATAACCGCTGCACAATTGTACCCATTCTCATACCTCTCGGCAGAGAGAATGATTTTGCCCAATTGGCTCTCTCGAGAACAATTGGGTAGGCCAATTAGACCAAGCAACTAAGTTTCAAGTAGTGTGTTTACTCTCTCGAGGTTTACCCGTTAATTGGGACTACCATTTCTCATGGGTCCATCCCAATTCCTTGTTGGGTCAATTTTGGGGTCATGGACTCTCTTTCTCAAGAAGAGTTGAACCCACTAAGCTTGAATCTATGTTTGCAACCACAAATTCGAAATTGAAACACAAAATCAACCCAAATAACAAACACCCAATATCAATCTAACCCTAGATGACAACACCTATCAACTACCCACACTAGGGTTATTCCATAACCCTGGATAGTGGGTTGAGCTAAACATAATTAAATAAGAAACAAAAGAAATAGATGAGGAACTAAACATATTAATTAATTACTAAGTAGAATCTTCAATAATAAAGAGCAAAAGTTCCAAAAATGGCTACAATATTTGGTCTCACAAGCTCAGTTGCATTTAGAGCATAATTATTACCCTAAAAATGGTAAAATATTCTATTTATACTAGGCTGAAAAAACTGGATAAAAATACCCCTGCGGGATCAGCACGGACTGCGCAAAAAGGACCGCGGCCGCGCTGGCTCTTGGACTCATGATTTCAGCTTCTCTGAAGTTGAGGTCCACGGACCGCGAGAGAATGCACCACGGCAGCAGTGGACATTGGTGCGGTCGCACATAAATGAAAGCGGAGCGCATTGTCTTGGAATGGCCAAAATCTCAACTCTCTGAATCTCGTTCGCATGGACCACGCAAAAGTGTAGCGCAGCCGCGTGGCTTTAAGCACCAAATTTCTAGTCTCTCAACCTCATGTGTGCAGACCGCGTAAAATGTAGCGCGGTCACGAAGCCTGACCGCGGACCGCGTTACCAGTACCGTGCCCGCACTGCTTCCAGCATGAGAATGCAAAGTCTCTGAATCTCCTAGTGCGGCCGCATTCACTTTTGTGTGGTCCGCACTAGGCCCTCTTTTCCTCATTTCACTTAGTCTTTGATACTTGAGCAGGTTTCACTCCGTTTTGAGCCAATCTTTGACGTTTTTCACTTTGTCTCTCAAACCTGCAATCAAGCACAACTTGTAAGCTTTTTGGGACTATTTTGTAGCAATTTGTAACCAAAGCAATAGCAAGTAGGGGTATAAACATGGTAAAATCCTACCTTATCACTTAGATATTTTGCATTTCTTCATCTGATGTACTGAACTACACTTGACCTGATTCCCGTTTAAGAGGGAATACATAGGCAGCCTTATGGGTTCAGTCATATCATAATAAAATTTTCATTTCCCCCAAGATAAAAAACTGGGGCAGAATTTTGAAGAGGACCCTCAAAATTTCGGAGCAAGTCCAGCCAACGACAACATGTGTCAGACAGTCAAAACCAGTTAAGAAAATGGGGCAGAATTTTGAGGAGGACCCTCAAAATTCTGATACGAGAGAGTTGCAATGTCTCTGAAATGTGTTAGTCAATAGTTCATCTAAAATAATGTGATATTTCACTGTGTTTTCTAAAATAACTCTACTCTCACCAATAATTGCATATTTTTGAAAACTCTATTTCTATTACAGTCAGGTATCACCCAGGGGAACTCAAAAGGTTTTCAAAACAGAGAAAAACAAGGCCGGCGAACAGAATCTTCCCCCCCCCTCCCCCACCCACAAAACTTACAATTTTTCTTTGGACGCAGGCACATCTGACGTAATGGTAACATCCACATAGCAAGATCGTCACCACCGAATACTTCTCTAGCTAAGACATATGCTACTCTTATTTGCTTCTTGCTCCTCGCATGGGACTAATACCCGTCCCACATACTTGCATGAGGCTAATCATTGCCTCCATACTTGCATGAGGCTAATCCTTGCCTCAATACTTGTGTAATTCTAATCTTTGCCTCTATATTCGCATGAGGCTAATCCTTGCGTCCCTATTTGCATGAGTCTAATCCTTGACTCTATATTTGCATGAGGCTAATCCTTGCCTCCCCATATTTTCATGAGGCTAATCCTTGCCTCCCCATATTTGCATGAGGCTAATCCTTGCCTCCCCGATTTGCATGAGGCTAATCCTTGCCTCCCCATATTTGAATGAGGCTAATTCCTGCCTCCAAACTTGCATGAGTCTAATCCCTGACTCCCTATTTGCATGAGTCTAATCCTTGAATCCATACCTGCACGAGGCTAATCCTTGCCTCCCCATTTGTATGAGTCTAATCCTTGACTCCATGAGGCTAATCCTTGCCTCGATACTTGCACGAGTCTAATCCCTGACTCCCTATTTATATGAGTCTAATATTTGACTCCATACCTACACGTGGCTAATCCTTGCCTCCCAATTTGCATGAGTCTAATCCTTGACTCCATGAGGCTAATCCTTGCCTCCTAGTTGCATGAGGCTAATCCCTGCCTCCATACTTGCATGAGGGTAATCCTTGACTCCATGAGGCTAATCCTTGCCTCCTATTTGCATGAGGCTAATCTCTGTCTCCATACTTGCATGAGGTTAATCCTTGCCTCCCCGTCTGCATGGAACCAAATATTGTCTCTCCTTGCACAAATATTGCTCTATTTTTAATGCTATTTATTTGTTTTTTGATTAGGCTAAGCTCTGCCCTCCATTTCATAAGACTAAGCCTTGTCTTGTTAACATCATACTATTGCATATCATGGGCTGAAATATCGCCAACCTATCCAAAGGCATCATAGTCTAAAGGCATCATCCTCATAGCTGGAAGATACTATGCCATGGCATGAGGATCTCTCAAATTTGCATATCATTATTCAAAGGCATTATTGTTCGGAGGCACCATTTTCATAGCCCGAGAACATCATTTCATGGCCTGCGAATCCCTTACTAAATAATTCATGGCCCAGGACGTCAGGTCTGAGGACGTCATCTTTAAGTTGTCCGAAGACAACCTTCATAGTCCAAAGGAAATTTGCATCATGTTTAAATTTCCGCACAATACATGTTTGTAGCATCTTTTATCTATAGGTAACCAGCGAGAAACTGCTATCCTAGTAGGAGCAATCTTGCTCCGGTTCCTCCCACTATCTTGAACCTTAACCGCTCACCATGGCCGTTTCCGCATCTCGTGTCCGTTCTTGCAAAAATTTCTTCGGTATATTCCACTGACAAGTCCAGAACTACACATGGCCTGATTCCTATAAAACAAGGGATATGTAGATAGCTCGGACACTGAAGTCCGACTCCTGTCTTTCAAAGCATCCCGTCCGGTCAAAATTGGCCATCATTTCTTTACCCAAAAACTCTTTCATCCTTCCCGGGTAAAGTGGAGCAGCTGTTGATACCCAATTTTTTCCTATATTTTTATATGCAAAAATACTTTCAAAATAGCATATATAAACACGCACAAGGTTTTTATAATTTTTCTATAATTTTAAAATTTTAAAATTGATTTATTTCCTTCCCTTTTACTCATAAAATCTCCAATAATTATCCATCAAATTATTGTTATGGTGATTTAGTCATTTACATTCTATGTTTATGCCAAAATATGGTTAAATATTTTTTGTGAATATTTTATAATTGCATTTATATTTTTAAAACTAATTTGCATATAATTACAATATTAGCCCTGTTAATGTATAATTATATTTATATGCAAAAAATTGACCTTCTATATTTTTAAAATATTGAAAATCTATTTTAAATCATTTTAGTACATGAAATCATTTTGTAGAAATTGCTTACAATTTATTATAAATTATATAGGGATAAATTGGCTATTTAAAATATAGCCAGATTGCATTTCAATCTTAGCCCCAATTTTAACCCAATCCAGCCCAATTTCTAACCAAATTACCCAACCCAAACCCTAAACCTGCCTACCCAACCCAGAACCAATTAAATCACGGTCGTTGATCTAAGAGATCAACGACCCGTATTAACCCTTTCCTTTTTTAATCCTAAACGACCCTAACCCTAACTCATTCTCCCAAACTCGCCGCCTCTGTATTCTCTCATCTTCTCTCCTCTCTCAGTAACTCAACCAAACCCTAGCCCCTTCAACCGCCGACCTCTCTTCTCTGGTCTTCTCCGGTGATCTCCCATAAATTCCTAATCCTCCACTGGCTTCTCTCATGCCATTCTTGCCTTCTCTAAGGTCTTCAAGGGCCCAGAGCCATGCCGACTTACATCTAGGGCTCGTCACTTGTCTGTTCTTGGCTACTTCAATGTGATTTCAAGCACAATCCTGCAGTATTTATTACAATCCTTGGGATTCTAGACAGGTTCGCCTAGTTTTTGCCTATATCTCCTAGATCTGCACAAATCTAGAACAATTTGAGTTTATTTCTTTAATGTTTTACACTATCCTTGGAACTCTTTTACAAGAATCGTTGATTTCAAGTGTTTTTCACCTTGTTCTAAAATTAGGGTTTCGGAACTTGTTTTACAACTTTGTTTAACTGATTCTTTGTGTTTAAACTTCTATTTCTTGTATTATTTTTGCTAATTCTATGCGTTTATAACATCTTTAACTTGCCTATGATTGAAAGCCCTAATTTTCTAGGTTTTTTCGTTTGATTTCTGTGACTGGCCTATTCTCGTTTGAGTTTCTTTGATTATCTCGTCTCGAATGTGTTTCTATTGAGTTTCTTATGCCTAACTTATATCAGCTCTATGTGTTTGTGTTCATCTTGACTGTTCAAGACTTGCCTCTTTGCTTCCTATGTCTGACTATTCCTATCTTACTCTATTTATATGCAAAAACATGTCTCCTGACTTTCTCTTTGATTGATTCTGGATCCCCTGTTTCATGGTTTGATTAGAAGACCTTCCTTTAAACCTTCGATTCCTACCATTTCTATTTAATTTGAATGATTCGCCTAACTTGTCTACAATGGTACTTTATTTTTACTGACTATCTCCTTAATTAGAGTTTTTCTGAACTTAGCCCTAATTGTTTACCCTATACTTACTATATTTGAAATCTTTCCTTATTGGTTGTACATTGATTTCTTTCCTTATTTGTCTTGTTCTTACCGTTTGAACTGATTCCTTTAAATTAAGGGAGTACTTGTACCATCATGAACCCCTTAAGAGCTTCTAATTCTGTATCTATGTGGACCTCTGCCTATTGTGTGTTTACCATCATGTGCTCTATGTGTCCCCAATCCCAATCACCCATGTGTGTAGGTTTGTTCCTTTTGTTTTGTGTTCCTTAAGTATTGCTAGTTGGTTTGGCTCCATGTTTGATCTGTTGTTGTCTAATTATGTAACTCTGCCTTTCCAGAGTTGTTTTACTGCATGACTCTCTCTTTTTCTCCACAAAATTGTTTCAAACAAGTCTTTCTCAACACTGTTTTCTTACTAAAACCCTTTCAAAACAATGTCAAGCACTCTCACTCTTTTCCTATGTCCCTAGGTTCTACCCCCTCTAGTGTGTGTATTGCCTTGGAATCCTTTTGAGAACCCTCTGAACTCTAGCTTACTGAGGTTGGACCTTCCATACTGCACTTACTCAATTTGGTTACCAAGTCTAGGTGTGAGCACTGCCCGGGATCCTTGAGATCCTTAGGGAACTATGACGCACCTACACAATGATATTGTCTTTGAAATTGGCATGAGGCTATTGGAGGTTTGGGGAAATCACTTGGGCCTGCTTCAGGATCCCTATAGTGTAACTTCTTCTTTTTCTTATCTACAATATGTAATTTATTCACCTGGTTTGTAATAATTATTTATAAACAGACATTGGGGTTGACTAGTGAAAAGGAGAGGGTAGTTATATATGTTATCAATATCAATGGGTAGAAACCATTCCTTAGGTTTACATTTTCTATATGCGCATTAGAATCCATGTCTAGGACCAATACATTTTAAGAATGTAATGCATTTGTTACACCCCAAGTTTTCATACATGAGAGTACGTCGTAAGTTAATTGATGTAAGTTCAGAAATGAGATTATATTTGGAAGAAAATAAAGTAAGTTAATTATGTTACCTTGGAGGTTACAAATATTTAAGATCATGAATAACAAGTACGAAAAGGGTTGGAAAGCTTAGTCGCTAAACGAATTGAGGAAAATAAG